>QTSX02005954.1:0-94750 GCA_014839935.2 Entomophthora muscae | reverse complement strand
AAGGGTAGTTGCTCCAGGAAGAACTGGCATTTGGAGGGCTTGGTCAACAGTTTGTGTTGTGCCAAGGTTGCAAAGACTGCTTCCAGGTCTTTGTGGTGCTGTTCCACCAAGGGGCTGTAGACAATAATATTGTCCAGGTACACTAGGGCATGTTTGCCTATGTGGGGCACAAACACTTTGTTCATGAAGGTTACAAAGGTGGACATGGCATGATCAATGCCAAAGTTGAGTACCACATATTTGTAGGAACCATATTTAGTGCAAAAAGCCGTTTTGGGAATGTCTTCCTCCTTGATACAAATCTGATTGTAGCCTGCAGTTAGATCAATCTTGGAGAAGACAGAGGCTCCTCCCAAGGCATTGAAGAGGTTGTCAATCAGTGGCAGTGGGTAACAATTCTTAATGGTGACTTTGTTTAAGGCGCGGTAGTCTGTGACCAGGCGTAAGGTACCATCCTTTTTAGCCACAAAGAGTACGGTGGCACCAAAGGGAGACTGTGAGGGGCGGATAAGTCCTTTTCCTAATGCCTCCTTGAGATAGGTGCGTAGGGCGTTGTCCTTGTTTGGGGTCAGCCTGTAGATGGGGCATGCCTTGGGTACAGCCCCCTTGAGTTGGATGGAGTGTTAGATGTGTTTCTCAGGGGGTAGCCCAGGTAACGCCTCCTTGAAGATCTTTGGGTGCTGGGCCACAATGTTGCAATCTTGCGGTGTGGAGGTGTCCTGGTGATCCTTGAAGTGTATGATTTTGTACTGGCAGGAGTCCCAGTCAATTGCTTTTTGGGTTTCCTTCTTGTCCAAGGTCTCTGTGATGTGTACAAAGACATGGTCTTGTAGAAGTTGGTCTACAGAGTCTGGGTAGATTTGGTGGTTGACACCTTCACGCTTGATGGTCAGCACTGAGGTTGCCCAGTCCACGCGAGGGTTGTTTTTCTGTAACCAGTCCATCCTCAGTACAATGTTAAACTTAGGGAAGTCAATAACGGGACCTTGGATGGTGGAGTGGAGGGTTTCAAGCATGACAGAGAAGGGGGCAGTTTTCTTTATCACAGTGATGTGGTGTTTGTCAGCCAGGACCAAATTTTTAATCCGCAAAGGATTAGTGGCCAGCTTGAACTTATACACAAAGCTGCTGTTGACTAAAGTTCAGTCTGCGCCTGAGTCCAGGAGTGCTGAGCCTGTGTAACTGTGAAAGCGGAAAGGGTAAGACATCAATTTATTGGGATGTTTGGCAATGGTGTATAGTACCAGGTCCTCTGAGGGCACTTGGATCATTGGGCATTGGTCTACGTCTTTGGGTTGGTATTCATTGTTGGGCAAGTCAGGACTTGTGTGAGGAGAGCTTGGCTTGCTTAGTGCTCTCCCCGGGCTTTTCCCTCATCTTGGTTGTCTTGTGTGGCAGTGACACGGAAATGTGTGCAATTTGACTGACCATTGTTTCCATTTCCATGCCCATTTGAGCCTGTGGGTTTGTGGTTGGCGTTGTTCCTGTTGCCTCCAGGAGGTGGTCTAGCAGAGCGCCTGCTTGGATGAGAATCCTTGGGCCTTTCTTGTTTCCCAGTCTGTGCCTTGTGCAGAGCGTTGGATGTTTGTTCCGTTTTTTCCACTTCACGGTAAAGGCTGTGCAGGTTGATCACTTGATCCAGGTTCATATGTCTCATTACATGCAACTTGAGGGCGTCTTAGTACATGAGGTGTATGGCTGGGGTGTCAAAGGCCATGTTGGATGGAGCACAAAGACAGAGTTCCTTGTAGGCGCGTGTGAGTTCTTTAACGGTGCCAGTCTGGGTCAGGTTCTTTACTTGGCATATGATCATGAGCGCTGTATCTTTAAGCACAAAACTTGCCAGGAAATCTTGCTTAAAGGTATCCCAGTTCTTGTCAGTGTGCTCTTTGTGCCATTTGTTGCACCAAGTGCCAGTGTCATGGGTCAGGCAAATGGAAATCTCTGCAATCCAAAATTGCTGTGGGCATTCCATCTGAGCCAGCTTGCTCTGGACAGACAGGATCCATGCAGCAGCGTTGTCCTCGTTGGCCCCAGCAAAGGGTTCCAAGGCGGCGCTTTGTAGCCTTTGCGCTACATAGGCAGACATGGTGGTTTCATCAGCTGGTTGCAGCATCAATGAGGGAGCCTGAAAGAAACCTTGCACAGACATGGCATTGAAGGTGGATAGCAGGATTACCGTGTTTTGGTATAGGACAAAACCATTTGGTATCTTGGTACCAGGAGTATACAGAGTCCAGTCAGGCAGGAGGCCAAACATGATTCTGTTGAGGATTTTTTAGCCGCGGCGTGTGCGGGCAAAAGGCGGAATTTTTCAAGATGAGGTAGGATGAAGAACCTAATTCTGCTAACAATGTTGTAACTGTGCTGTTTTAGCAGAGTTACACAGGGAAAAATATTTAGAAGATGGCTAATAATCTTTATTGAAAGATAGCAATTATATAGTTCATGTGAATCAAGGATAACAGGAATAAGATTAGTGATCACATGGCTGAATGGAAGAAGGGGGTGGCTTGATTCTGATAATGAGTCAAGCAAAATAAAGGTATCCACCGTAAAGGATCATCATCTGATCATGCTGTTGGATTTGGTAATTTGAATTAACTTCCTAGTCTGCTTCAGGTGACTGGATAATTGGATTGCAGGTCACCAACCTGCTTGGTTGGTGCCTTGCTGGCGGGTCAAGCCTGCGGTTTTGACAACTACAATTGGGTTTACCCAAGTCAAGGAGCTCATCATTGAGCATGGATGTTTGGGCTCTGATATGATCCTCTACTATCTTATGTGCTGGTACCTTTGCCAAGCCATTCCTTTCAACAAGGACCTGACTTCAACTGAGCTGGTAACACATGCTCTCCTTTACCTGAATGAGGATCAGAGAGAGGAGGTTGGAGAAAAGACCAGACTCCAATGATATATGACTGATCAACAGTCAATTGATGCCAATATTGGCGTCAGCACTAGAAGCATTGATGAGCTTGCACTTTCAGATGCCCAGAAGATTACCATTCTTGGCAAGCCCTTTCAGCTACACAAAAATGGGCAAGGTTCACTAAACCGTATTTTGTGCTTTTCAACACAAGAAGATTTTTGTACGCCTTTTAAAGTGTGATACCTGGTTTGCCAATGGGACTTTTGCCTCTTGTCCAATCTATTTTATCAGCTTTAGACCATCTATGGTTAGGTCAATGAACATGCCATCCCCCTTTTCTTCTTCTTTCTCCCTAATAAAAGAGAAGAGACTTACATTCACGCCTTGGATATACTCAAGCAAAAACTGGATGCCATCTTGCCCACACTTAAAGAAGAGCCAACTGATAAAAGGGGCTGCAAGAAGAAGAAGTTCAGCCCAGAGGCCACCCAGGAGCAACAGGCCACAACCAGAAAGGCTCTGGAGTCCCTTCCCTATAATATCATGTTAATGGTTGACTTTGAGGCTTTACAGGCCAACACCTTCTCAATGTATTTAGGAGCAGGCCCCAAGGCTGCTTCTTTCACTACCACCAGGCTCTGCAAAAGAACCTGATGAAAAACCAAGCCCTCAATAAGATAGTATTAAAAGATGGCACAAAGGTGGCCCAAAAGATCTTCAATTGCTTTGCTGCTCTGGCCATGGTCAGAAAGGAAGAGCTTAAACTTTTTTTTTACAAAAAGCTTCTCAACAGCAATTATATTATTGAGAACCAAGAAGAATTTACTCCTTTCATCCAGTACTTTTAGCACCAGTGGGTGGGTGTATTCCAGGGACATTGCTGCATACACAAGGGTGGTAACTTGATTAATTGGAACTGCTATAAGCAGGTCAAAGAAGGCGTAACTAAGACCACCTCATCACTTGAAGGTTGGCATAATCAATTTTCCCGCCTGGTTAAGGTAAAAAAGCCTATGTTCAATGTAATTGTCATTAAGCTGAAGATTAAGCATGCTCATGGAGATCAGCTATAATCCCAGGCTGTCAAAGGCAAAGCTGTTGTATCTAAGCATGCTGGCCAGCAGGTCAAGTTTGCAAGTGTTACCAAGGAGGTTTTAGCCTATTACACCAGAGAAGACTGCCTTACCCATCCTAAAGGCATTGTTACGGCCCTTGGATCTAATGTATAATTGCTTTTTTAACAATAATTTTTTTCTTTCAAATATTTGATTTTAACTTTATTTTAAGTATATACATGTTTAATATAAAGTTAAAATTTAATACAAAAAATATCACCATTTTAGGATGTGTCAACTTTGGAGCTTTGCACACTATACTTAGTATTATATGATCCCAAATTTTTATTACAGGTTTAGAAACCTTGGATAATTATGAGTCTAGCTGTATGATTTGTTTGAAATTTTTTAATATATATATGCTTAATATATAGTTAAAAAATAATACAAAAATATCACCATTTTAGGATGTATCAACTTTGGAGCTTTGCGCACTATAGTTAGTATTAGCTGAGCCCGCATTTTTATTACATATTTAGAAAATATGGATGATTTTGAGTCTATTAATATGTTTTTTATAGTTTTTAAAATTATTTTGGGCCTTTATCAATATTTTAAGTTATCTGGCGCAGTTTAACCAGAAATCTGGGATATGGTTCAAGATGGCCTCTTTCTAGATGGCGTATCCCACCTTGGAAGCATGTAGTAGAGGATGCCATAGAAGCTTTTGAAAAGATGTTTGTTATTGAGAAATTTCTCTTGTATGTCTATTGAAGTATCACGTGGGAAGCTATCTTGGTTATTCTCTGTTATTAACATGGGCTAGCCAGGGTAATCACTATAAGTGCAGAGTAGGTGCTTTTGGTATAGCCTTGAGAGGACATCTGCTGTGACCAGCTCTGCCCCCTTTTATATTGGATTTCAAGATTGAGATGCTCCAGCAGAGATATCCATTTGGCTTATTGACTTGCAAATGTGTTATGAGTTTTGAAGTAGATTAAGGATTTATGGTCAGTTAGTACTCAAATGTTTAAATGTCCTTCCAGATAACATATCCATTTTTTGCATGCATGGTATATTTCTAGCAATTTCTTATTGTATATAGGGTATCTCTGCTCAGTGTTAGTTATTTTTATACTTTTGTAACATTATGACAGAAAGTCTTGCTGCCCTGACTGGTAGATGTGTAGTACTGCACCAATGGTGGTGTCACTGGCATCCAACTAGCGCTTGTAGCACCCGTTGTTATTAGGGTATTTCAAGATTGGCGCTTTAATTGGAGCTTGTTTTAATAGTTGGAAATTCTTGTAGCATTCTGGTGTCCAGATGAATTTATTTTTGGCATTACTGTGATGATCCACATGTAAACAGTCTTGCAGGCAAGGGTTGATTTGGCTTCAAATAAAGACGCTATGCTAAATATGGTCTATGTGTTGTTGGTTTGTTGCAGGTAGAGGCCTAGTAGGGAATGATGGCTACTAGGGAAGGTAAGGCCTATCTAGTAGGTGTAAAGACTACTAGGGGCAGATGTTATCTCCACCCAGCAGAAGATATTAGCTGCTGTGGGCTAGAGTTCTTCACCTAGCAGGGAGCTGTGGCTGCAAAAGGGTGAATAATGAGATAGCTAGCAGATAACTTTGTCTGTTTAAGGTGGAGAAGGTTTTGGACCCCTGGCAGGTAGAGCAGGCTGCCAGTGAGGGGAAGAGCTCTGAGGGCTTTATGTACCCTGATACGCTTACAGGAGGTCTGTGAGCAAGCATCCTACCTAACAGACTGGTAGGGTGTCCTTGTTTATGTCCCTATGGAAGCTTTTGGGGAGAACCCAGAGTGAGCATTGGAGGGTATAGATTTGCTTGGAGGTGTCACCAAGGTGGTTTGCTTGGGGAAGCAAGCTGCAGAACTTGGTGTTATCAGGACTTTGGGAAGTAAAGCTGATTACTTTGTGACTGAAAGCCCAGGCTTAATCACCTGGGTGAGTAAAGACAACAGCATAGACTTAATTGATCTATGGTTGGATGGCCTAAGTGGATTGCCACTTGCAAGGGCCCAGTCAAACACCATTTTAATGTAGACTCATGCCTGGGTCTACAAGTTCTGGTAACAGGGACTGAGATAAAGAGCCAAGGTAGTTCATAGTATGGGATCAGCAGAGAAGACTAGTAAGAAGGACTGTATGATCACAGTGAAGACTAGTTGAGAGACTGTTGGTTAATTTTGAAGTTTGGGACCAAGATGGCTCATTGTGCAGGTGAGACCAAGGTGGTTCATAGCAAGGATAAGCTGAAGGACTGAAAGATCATGATGCAGGAGTAGCTGATCATGATGAAGAAGTAGCTGGAGGACTGATAATGAAAGAAGCTGTTTGAGGGCTGAAAGGAACTGTTTGTGGACTAAGGTGTACTGATTGCTGGTTAAGCTGAAGAGCTGGAAGATGTGGTTGAAGATCTGGTTAAAAGACCAGAAGATGATAGTACAGGACTAGGAGATGTCTTGGAAGGGCTAGTCAGACTGGAAATAGATGTTGTAATGCTGATTTTGGTGTCTTAGGAGAGGAAATATTAATACAAGAAGCAGTTATATAAGGATTTCAGACTGCCAAAGATATGATATAGAAGAATTAGATATCATATAGAAAGAAAGAAAGAAAAAGAAAAAGTAATTATTTACAGTGATTAAACTGTGAATTTATTTTTTGGAATTAAGTAGAAAGGAGCCAGAAACAGGACGGGGGAACTGTTAAGGCACATGAGCAAATTTTGCCAAGAACAACTAGGAGAGGCAAAAAGGCAAGTAACAGGAAAGTTCAAAAGTGCAAAACGTTGAAGAAAATGTGGAGAAACTCATAGAAGCGTTGAAGAAATGATGGTTTGAAATTCCCCTAAGTAAAACATATACAGAAGCACTCAAGATTTTCTGGAGAAACGTGACGGGAATCACGGCAAAACTGTTTAAAACACGGAGCAGTGGTTTACCCAGAGCAAGACAGCTTTGGGGTTGAACCATATTCAAGAGCAAGTCATTTGGTTAAACTGTTTGGCAAAACATTTAAATTGAGGCGTATGATTGGCTACAAGCCAAAGTTTATTTAATAAGTGTTTTGAGGGCTTTAACTTAGGAGTTAAAGCCTAAAAATGAGGAGCAGAAGCAGAAAATTCAGGGCTTTCATTAAATAAAGTAAGGTTTAAAGTTTAATATATTATAGAGAGAAAAAACTGGATAGTTTAAGCTTTGGAAAAGAAGATTTATGAGAGATATTTTGGACTGAAACAAGGAGCTATAAAAGGGGAAGCTATCTGAGACTCTTAAAGGACTGGATCAAGTGGATTACAAAAGCCTCCAGGTCTACAGAAGGAGCTAAAGACCAAGATAAAGGTGCAGAAGCTCAAGATACAGAAGCTAGGGCTAAGGATAAAAAACCTGAGCCAGGCTAGACCACATGAGCTTAAAATAAAAGTGCAGGAGCCCAAGACCAAGTACAATGAGTCCAAGAGATTGTTGAAGGACTCCAAGTATTGGTAAACCCATATTTTTCCCTACTCAGGCATTATATCAGAAGGTTTCTAAGGGGATCTTCCTTCTGAACGTGAATGAAAGCCTATTACAACCCCTGGCAAAAAAATTTTGTGATAAAAATACAAGCCCTATGAGTGAGCTACCCCATATCTTTTACCCTAGCCAAGGGGAGGAAGATACCTATCATCAAGGTTGTAGAAGATTTGCCTCCAGTAATTCTGCCAAGGAGGAGTGGGAAAAAGGGAATAGGCATCTTGAGATGACAGATAGGGGAAGGGAGTTTATAGGAATTGAATTTACCAGGTTGTTACAGGATTGGTACAGGCCCACAAAGGGGCTAGCACCTGCTGAAGTACAGGTGTATGGTGGGGAAGTCTGCTTAGTAATTTAAAGGTGCTGGAAGAGTTTGCACTTATGCAGGCAAAATAAAAGCTTCTGGCCAACCACTCACAACTGCTGGGGAATGACAAATCTTCCAAGCTGGTTCCTGGCTATGACCCAGGACACACTTTGGGGACTGGTGGACAGGAACCCCACAATTACCCTTGGTTAGGTCATTGATTGGTGTGGTTAGTTTCTGTAAGGTCTCATAGTTTGTGGTAGATGATTGTAAACTAAAGCTTTAATACCGTTTATATTTATGTTGGTCAAATACAAAAAAGTAGGTGAGGTTTGTAGTAACAACTGGACTAGGGCTCCTAGAAGCTTGTAGGAGGTAAAATAAGGGCTGATGCAATTGATTAATCCTAAGAAAATAAAGTAGAATTCAGTCTTAATGACTGAAGATTTGGTCAAAAAATCAATTTCTAAGTCAGGGAATTCCTCACCACTAGTTGGAGGATTAAAACAATCAATAATTAAATTGTGTGTATTATTATAGAAACTACCTAACTGATGAAATAGAAAGTCAAAAGAAATCATAAGATCAAAATTAAAGTTAAACTAGATTGGAAAAGAAAACACAAGCCACAAAACCTAACAAGTACCTTTTTTGAGGTGCAAGTCAAACAATCTCAACTTATTGTTGAGACTGGAGAAAACAAGCCTTTTATTGTGCTTTGTTGTGAAATGCAAGAATTGAAGTGAAAAGTTTAAACCATTTTTGGTTAGGAAACAATTATGGAAAAATTGGTTTGGAGACAGAGGAATGAAGTAACTTAACTTAATTAAGTTAAACTGTGAAAGGGAGACCGGAAGGAGACAAAGGTGGTTAAAGTGAAGCTCTGGAAGTGAGAGCAAATGAAAAAGTAGTAAAAACCTAGTCCAAAGCTTGGGAGGACGGAGGCAAGCGTATAGTAAAAAGTGAGCTTTTTTGGAGCCAACTTCTAATCTTAAATTGAGTAGGTCAGGGGTTGAAATTGGGTGACAAAAGGTAAGAGGTGTTTGAAAATGTATTAACCATAATTTAGACATAATTAGGCTTTAATAAAGCCAAAATCAAAACTAAAAAATGGAAAATGACAGGAAAAAGGGGGAGATCATGAATAACTACTAGTAGCCATCATGAGAAGGATTACAAGCCAGTGAGGATAAAATAAGTGAGAAACATAATAGCAGCTATGAATAAAGGTGAATCCTGACAGTTTCCTGCAGTCTTTGATGTATTTCCTTAGGTAAGCTACCATTCCAAGAAAGCATCTAACTTGTTTAACAGAGGTGGGGCGTTGTATACTGTTTATGGCTTTGATTTTATCTGGATCTGCTTTGATGCCACCGCCAGAAACAATTTGGCCCAAGAACAAGAGTTCCTTTTCCATAAATTGTCACTTTCTAGGCTTTGCATAGAGTTTGTGCTTTTCAAGTCAATTGAGTGTCTCACAGACATGCATAGGTGTTCCTCTTTGGTTTTTGAGAATTGATGGTATTGTCAAGGTAGCATAATGTATTTGAGAGACCTTTTAGTGTTTGGTTCATCATAGTGGCAAATGTTGCGGGATTGTTGGTATCCCAAAGTTTATTACCCTACATTCAAAAGATCAAAAATGCGTATGAAACACAGTTTTTGGTATGTCCTTTTCTTTTACTTCAACTTGGTTGTACCCTGAGGTGAGGTCAATTTTAGAGAAAAAATTGGCTCTGGAGAGTCTTGCAAACATATCCTCTATAAGTGGGAGGGGATATTTATTCTTTACTGTGCTTGCATTAAGAGATCTTTAGTATGTTACTAGATGGAGTGAGCCTTCCTTTTTCTATACAAAAAAGCACTGCTGCCATCATGGGGATTCTGATGGACAAATGAAGCCTTTAGCTAGGTTATCCTCAATGTGACTTTTGAGGGTTTGTGTCTCCATGGGGGAGAGTATGTAGAGGGATGCAGGTTTGGGCATGGCCTTGCATAGATCAATGCTATGTTTGATTTTCCTGTTCAGGGGGTAGCTCTGTGAGCTCTTCCTTAAATACATGGGCGTATTCATTTAGGAGTGCTGCAAGCTCTGGGGATTGAATTTTGGTTGTTTGTATGTTATTGAATTTGGTGTACCTCATTATATAGAGGGTACTGTATTTGATTAGACGTTCTAAGTTATCCTGATTTACAATTTGGACAAATACTGTGTCTCTTAGGATGAGATTGTTAGGTTCTTTGAGAATGTTAAAAATGACTCCATTGCGTTTGATGGTCATGGTCTTTGTTTTCTAAAATACGCGGGGTTAACTTGGGTGAACCAGTCCATGCCTGCTACAATGCTGTAGTTTATGTTGTTTATAAAAAGTTCTTTGATGTAAGTTTGTATTCCTTGGAGGTCAATTCTGAAGGGAGTTTTTTTGCCTTTGAGTAGAACTTTTGATTTGTCTGCCATTCTGGCATGTTTGAAGTTGGATTTGAAAACTGGTATTTTGTACTTGGTTACAAATAGTTTGCTTACCATGATGTGTTGTACACCAGAGTCAAATAAAATTTTATGTGTATGAGACTTATAAGTGAATGGGTAGACAAGAAGTTATGAGCAATCTTTAATTTTTATGTTCATAAAAATGGAGAATTGCAGGACACATGAGATGTGAGCAGCAAAGTTTGTGCCTTGGTACAATTTCTTGTTGTGTTGGGGGAACAGGGGCACTTAAGCCTGTTCCCTCTCCTCTTTTCCCTGTTACTCTGTTTTGAGACCTTTGAGTTCAGAGAATGTGGGGTCAGATTTATAGAGAGTTGCTGTTCCAGCATTATTCACTTTGACAGTGTCCTCTTTCTTGGGAAAGGAGCGGTTTGCGCTCTGGCTGCAATTGCCATTGTTTTGAATGGAGTTGTTGTTGGTGTTTTGGCGTTTATTGCCATTGGAATTATATCTGCCATTGTCTTTGGAGGAGCAGTTGCTGTTGTGTGCACTCATATTCCATGTTTGCACATTTTTCTGTGCGCTTGGCTTCTGCAATGAGCGCGGGCATGGAGATGTTGGCCTCTGGACAGATGAGGGCATCAACTGATGGTTTCATTCTGTTAATGAATGAGGCTCTTATGTGCACATTGTCAGCTTGTGCTGGATTTTAGATCTTGAAACATATCTCTTTGAATTCATTGGCGTAAGCTGTGATAGTAGTCTTCTGAGGAAGATCACTGAGCTGTATTGCAATGTCTTGGAGAGATTTGGTGACACAGAAATTGTGGGTGATGTCTTCTTTGAACTCTTCCCAGTTGTCAAGCTGGTTGTCAGCTTGTGAGCTAAACCAATTGAAAAACCAGTTAGCTGCGGCCTTTTACAGGCGCTTGCTGGCTTTCTGGACCCATTTTTTATGGGGGATGCAGCTGGCGCAGAGTTTAGCAGCTGAGTGGTCCAGCCATTTATTGACGTTTTCTTTGTTTTTACCAAAGAAATTGTCAATACCAATGTACTTGGTGTTGGTAACTTTGCATGTGATAGGCGGTTGTGTGTTTTTTTGTGGTTGGAGAGAGCAACTGGATTGAATTATCTTGGCACATGCTTTGGGCATGACTAGTCCTTCAAATATGGTGCATCCACTAGGTACATCTTTGTCAATTTTGTGGGCGCATAAGTACTTTTTCCAGGTATCCTGAGATGTAGACTGGTTTAGTATGTGAGAAAAGGTGGGCGGTTTCTGTTCAGTCATTTTTCTTTCATAGGTGTAGTCAAAAAACCATAGCTGCTACCGGTGATGAGAAGTAACTTTTGGGAAAGCTTTGAATATGTAATTAAGAAGAAGAGAAGTATATTTTATTGGATAATACTTTAGATCTATATAGCTTGTGATGTGGTGGGGATTTAAGTCAGATCAAAGATAAGGTTGATCATGTGCAGAATGGATTTGAGTTGTTGGATACCTGGACAAGTCATGTGATTTTGATTTTTTGCCATTTCTGGTATGTTGAACTGTATATTGGATTAGCACCAAACCAGGCAATGACCGGATGTTAACTGTGTCAGCAACAACCAGAATAAAGTACATCCAGCTCCTTGACAACAGTCATGGGGTACCTTTGGACATGGCTAATTCATTAAGCTTGACTTTTTAAGAGGTGCTGTCTTGTCTTGAAGGACACTAGTGATTTATGTTTAGTTAGCACTTTGAATATAAATTCACCTTCCAGATATCAATGCCATTTTATTAGATAATATACAATTGCTATCAACTCTTTACAATGAATGGGGTATCTTTTTTAACCATCTGGGAGTTTTATTGACTCATAAACAACAGGGAGAATTGTAAAATGTGAAGCCTGGGTGCTGAATTCTACAAATAGTTAGTCTACTACTTCTTTATCTTAATACTATACCTGCTGTGGTATAGTGATAGCCTGGGTAAGGACAGAATAAATGAGAAGATAATAAGACAAAACCGGTTCTTTATTTGATATGTTTGAAGGTTATATAGTGGAGGCAGGGGAATTATTGCCAAAGGAAAGAGGCACCAAAAGAAGGACTTGCCATATGGAGGCAGTGGAGAAATGGCATTGGAAAGTGCCTGGGCAAGAAAACAACTGTTTTCACGCGCCTTGCCAAATGAAGGAAAGTGGCTCTTAAATGCTTCAATTCTATTATTAGCCACAGAAGTAAAGATCAAGCTCTATGCACAATAAACCCTTGATTCAAATAGTGCTTTGTAGGCTCAATTAAACAAGTTTACAGACATAGAATAGCAAACACGGCAAAAAAGGTGGGAAATCAGGTGATTGTTCTATTGTACTTAACATAACAGACTATGTTTTGGCTGATCCATTCAATAATGCAACATTTCCCCCCCCCCACTGGATCTGACAAACAGGTTGAATTGTATGGCACCCTTGGGAGGCAGGCATGACAGGAAGATATCCAAAGAAAACCCAAAGAACAGCAATCAGTTGTGTTTCCTGGATGCAGTTCAAGTGATGAAACAGTTGGGCAAGTATTGGCTGAGACTTTTCAGTCCTAAATAGTTGCTTGTTTTTTTATTCTGTATCCCTTATAACTTGTATCTTCTAACTATTACAAGCAGGATAACAACCCATGGAATATTTTAATTAGGCTTTTGTTTTTTGGGCTGTTGTCCTCATTGGGGCTTATTCTTGATCACTAGGAGCAGCACACATGAATTGAGTGTACTCTAGTAATCACTTGCTCAGAAAGGGGCTCCTTCAGGATGCAGGATTTGGGGTAAGTCTTCTGGATGATCTGGGCTGGGCCTTGCCATAAGGAGGCCAGTTTGGATTCTCTTTCATAGCCTCTATTGCTGGAGAAGTATGCAGAGTCTTCTATGGTGTATGTGAACAGGGCAGATTTTTTGGAGGAAGCTTGTCCAATGCCTTGAAGCTTATAATTTAATTTCACAGTAAATGCTTCTGATTGCAGGCAACCAAGGTTCTGGAAGAGCTCATGGAGATAGGCTTCTGGAGATGCAACAAGGCTGGGATCCACCAGAGAGTATAACTAGGGTGGGAGTTCTGGTGGTTGTCTATATACTAACTGAAAGGGTGGTTTGCCAGCAAGGCGGTGGGTTCCAATGTTGTATGCAAAGGTGGCTCTTGGCAAAAAGGTATCCCAATCTGTCTCATGTTGATAACTGAGCTTCTGGAGTATCTGGACCATACTTCCATTAGTGAGCTCTATCATGTCTTTTTTTCTGTGTGTGATAAGGGGTGGATAGTGTCCCAAGGATTCCCATCAGTTGGTTGAGGCAGGGGATGATGTGACTGGTGAAATTGGTACCATTGTCTGTCAGCAGAATCTGGGGGCAACCATGCTTGTATATGATGTTCTCCTGGATGAACGTAGCTGTCACCAGTGCAGATTGGTTAGGAATTGGCTTGGCTTATAACCATTTTTTTCAGATGATCAACAGCCACAATGATGAACTTTTTGCAGCTGTTGGTAACTGGCAAGGGGCCCACTACATCAATGGCTACTGTGTGGAAAGCAAACCCAGGGCGTACAAGTCTGTGTTAGAACTTGGCCAACTTAGGTCTCTCAATGTTGCAGTCATGACAGGTGGCTAGCGTATCTACTACATCAGTGTACATTCCTTCCCAGAAGCAGTGCTGATGTATCAGGGCTAACGTTTTCTGTATACCATTATGACCAGTAGTCTTATGAGAGGCCACCACTGAGTCTATGCATAGGGATGGGCGTATGTACAGTAGCCAAGAGTCTCCACAAAGCTTCAGGAGTTGTTCCTTAGATACCTTGGTGTCAACAGCTAACTATTTGAGAGAACTCTGCATCTTTACTAGCTACTCCTTCCACAAAGAAGGATCCTTCATAAGCTTGTCATAGAGAATGTCAGCCATGGAGGATACTAAGGCAACAGTAGAAAGGCGGGAGAGACAGTCAGCATTCTGGTGGACAGCTCCAGCTCAATGAATGATTTTGTAGTTGTAGCCTGGAGCTTACTGGCCCAAGGCGCCAGATGCCCTTCAGGATCCTTGAGGGTCTTCAGCTATTGCAGGGAGGCATGGTATGTTACCACTGTTAAGTGTACTCCATGGAGATACACTCTGAACTGCTGGTAAGAGTATATTACAGCCAGACACTCCTGCTTGGTGACAGTGTAGTTCTTCTCATGAACATTGAGCGTGCACAAGCAGTATTCAACAGGATGTTTGAGTCCTTCAGAGTCCATTTGGAAGAGAACACCCCCAATATCAGTCAGGCTAGCGTCTGTATGAGCCACAACCATCTTGCCAAAGTCAGGGTAAGCCAGTACTGGGCTGCAGTCAGTATTTCCTTGAGAGCAGCACTTGCTTTCTTGAAAGCCAGGCCCCAGAAGAAGTCCACATCAGCTCAAAAGAGTTGGAACATTGTATTGCACATGGAAGCAAATTTGGGGATAAAGCAGCAATAATAGCCAACCAACCCCAGTAATACCTGTATGTACCTCTTGCTTACAGGCACCTGCATCTTCTTAATGGCCTCTGCCTTGAGAGGCACAGGACAGGGGTCATCACAACTGATGATGAAACCAAGGAACTCCAAGTGCTCATTGAAGAAGTTGCATTTCCTTGGCTTCAGCTTAAGTGTAGCAGCTAGAAAACGTTTGAACACTTCTTTCAGGGGTTCCAGGTGTTTATTATAGGTGCAAAAGAAGACGTTAATGCCATCCAGATAGACCAGGGCACATGAGGGCTTGAGGTCCCCCATCACAGAGTCCATAGCTTGTTGAAAGGTGACTGGGGAATCAGAGATACCCTGAGGAATCCTGGTAGATTGGAAAAGCCTTTGGTTGTCAAGTATGGCATACTTCTCTGGGTCATCTGGAGAGAGATCAATCTGCCAGTAGCCAGGTATTAGGTCCATGACCGAGAAAAACATGGCAGTGGGGACCCAGTAGGTAAGATCTTCTTGCATTCTCACAGTGCAAGAATCCAATGTTTCTGATTGAGAGACAACATCAACCAGTGGAGGAGCATCAGAAGGCTCTGTTTTAAAGGAACCACAAGTGCCAGGGTCAGCCACAGGCTTGTCAGGAGGGAGAGGAATGGAGGGGAAGAGGAGAGAGGTGAAACCACAAATGCAGCCAAGAATTCCTCCTTGTCCTGGCTGCTTAGTAGTTTTTTGAGTGATTCTCATTGTACTCTTCAATGCCAGAATCATCAGTGAATTCTTCCTTGCTCTGACTAGCCTGAGGTTTAGTTGCTGCAGAACTATCAGGAGTGATGGAGGAATTGGTATCAGGTTCCCAGGGAGACTCCAGGGTACCTGCTGAAGGTGCAATGAAGGAGACATCCTCTTCATTGCTTCTGTGATAGTGGTGGGAGTCAGGAAGGAGCAATGAAGTATGGATCTTCTGGGAGGGAGAACTATCAGCTTTAGCATTCCCATGCAATCCATTAGAGTCTCAGGGGTACTAATTGCTGAGGCATCTTCAAGGTGTTTTCTTAGTTGATCCTGAAGGAAGTCAAGGAGAGCATGTTGAGCATCCAACTCATCTAGCCACCCTTTCTTTTCCTGAAAGGCCAGAACTAATTCCTCTTCCAGAAACCCCACCTGTCTCTCTTGAGCCTTTATATCATCCTGAAGGGCAGATAATTCTATGATGCAGCTGCTATGGATGTCTTCTGGCTTAGGAGTTTTCTGTTGATGATCATAGAACTCCAGGGAATCATGCTGATTCATCTGGGTGGGTACCAAGGAAGAAAGGACATGTTCTATCTTGCTTGTCCATAGAGCTATTCCAGAGTGGGATTGAACAGCTTCTGAAATATTTTGAGCAAGCTTTGGGGAGCCAGAGCAGCTACCAGTTTGGAGGGTGCCAGAATTAAGGGAGATCCATCAGGAGAACAAGCAGAAGAAAAAAGAAGGAGAATATTGACAGCATACTTCCTTCACCAAGGCAGGCTCCAAGAAGCAGGAGACGTGGTTCATGCCAGTTGCTTCAGTCATGGAGTCAGGCTGAATTGATATCAAGGAGGTAATGGCTTCTTTAATGGAGTTCATCCAGGAGATCATGCTTGACTGGGAGCTGGCAACTACCAAAAGTTGTTAGCAGTTAGGCAATCACTGGATTAGTCCTGGTTGATCATAGGAAGAGCCATGGAGTCTACCAGATAGAGAGACATAAGCAGTGAAGTTTGATCCTGGAGTGAGTTGGGCAGAAGGAGCCACAGGTATAGGCAAGGAAATCTCTCCCTCCACAAAAATAGGGCCTTAGGGGTAGGAAGAGAGGAAGCTGTGGTTTTTAGAAGCCATGAGTGCCAGTGTTGTAAAATATGCAGCCTGGGTGCTGAATTCTACAAATAGTTAGTCTACTACTTCTTTATCTTAATACTATACCTGTTGTTGTATAGTGACAGCCTGGGTAAGGATAGAAGAATGTAAGATAATAAGACAAAACTGGTTCTTTATTTGATATGTTAGAAGGTTATATAGTTGGGGCGGGGGAATTATTGCCAAAGGAAAGAGGCACCAAAAGAAGGACTTGCCATATGGAGGCAGTGGAGAAATGGCATTGGAAAGTGCCTGGGCAAGAAAACAACTGTTTTCAAGCGCCTTGCCAAATGGAGAAAAGTGGCTCTTAAATGCTTCAATTCTATTATTAGCCATGGAAGTAAAGACCAAGCTCTATGCACAATAAACCCCTGATTCAAATAGTGCTTTTTAGGTGCAATTAAACAAGTTTACAGACATAGAATAGCAAACACGGCAAAAAAGGTGGGCAATCAGGTGATTATTCTATTGCCCTTAACATAAATGGACTATGTTTTGGCTGATCCATTCAATAATGTAACAGGGAGGAAATCTTTCTCTGTTTTATATATCCTAAGTACTCCATTAATACCGTAGTTAGAGGAATTGGCTTCCAGCTATTAGATTATTTCACAGTTAGGGTATTGAAGGATGGGTGCTGTGATCATGCAATCTATTAACTGGCAGAAATTTCATTCTAATAGTGGGATCCAGACAAAACTTTTTATCTTGCTGGTGATTGTAGATAGTGAGACAGTCAATTCTTCCCAATCTTGAATAAATATTATAACATAAATAATCATTCACAAAAAGGTAAATAGTTTGCTCTTTTTACAGGGTGGCAACATGTCACTTATTGCTCCCACCTTGTCAGGGTCTGATTATATTCTGCCCTTGATGATGTGACCCAGGAAAGATAACTTGGTGTAGAAGAACTCACATTTGGATGGTTTGACTACTAGTTGATTTTCCTATAGAGTGGCAAGTACCATGGAGATGTCCTTCCAGTGATATTCATTTCTGGGACTGTAAATGATTATGTCATCCAGGTAGACTATGGAGTGTTTTTCAATATGCTACCTGAATACCTTGTTCATGAATGTCACAAAGATACTGGGGGCATTGCTAAACCTAGAGTTTAGGAAAACACATCCATACAACCTATAATTGGTTCTGAATGCTGTATCTGGGCTGTCTTCAGGTTTGAATCAGATTTGATATCATCCTGCAGCCAGACCAATATTTTTGAAGCATTGTGACCCCCCTAAGGCATTAAAGAGGTCATCAATCAGGAGAAGAGGATTTCTATTCTTAATAGTGATTTTTTTAAGTGCTCAATAGTCAGTAACAAGGCATGGTCTTCCATATTTATTGGCTACAAAGAAGACAGATGAACCAAAAGATGATTTGGAAGGTCTTATAAGTCCCTTTTTCAATGCCTCATCTAGATACTCCTTCAGTGTGTTGTCTTCCTGAGTTGTCAATCAGTAGATAGATTGAGCTTCAGGTACCCTTCCTTTTAAGTCAATTTTATGTTGAATACCCCTATTAGGTGATAACCCTGGAAGCTTTTCCTTGGATACAGAGGAGAATTCTGGGATGAAATGTTGACATATGTGATCCTGTTTTTGTGAGGCTTTCATATTTTTAAAATGTATAATCTCATATGTAAAGGTATTCCAGTCAATCTTGCTGGCATCCTTTTCTTTCTTTTTCCTGTAATCTTCACAAATACATGATCTCTCATAAGAGTGTAAAGGTGTGTAGGGTAGAAACGATGATATACCTCTTCTTGTTGTATAGTGAGGGTGTAGCTGTCCCAGTCCATATGAGGCCTTTTCTTTCTCATCTAATATAGGCCTAACACTATATAATATATAGGTCTTGGAATGATGGGCCACCAATGATGGGTTGTAAGTCCCCTATTTAAGCCCATAAGAAAGAGCCTACCTGGTGACTGAGACACTCCTGCTGTCTGCCATAATCACAAAATTAAACTTTCTTTTGGTTCTAGATAATTTAATGGGGCTGTCAGGGATCCAACTAGTGGGGGGTTCCTGAGAACTTGCAGGCAGACAGTCTGCAGGCCCAGCAGGGAGAGACCACCACAAGATTGGGGCTAACTTTACAATATAAGATAACAATTTTCCAAGGACTGCCCAAGGTCCACTTACAGGCACCATATAATCAATCAATCTGGTGAGGGTGATATACATCACCCCAAATATCTGGGTGGAAGTGGATTCATTAGTGGCAACAGATTCTTGTAGGCCATTGGGCTGCAGGGTGAGGGGTGGTGTCATTGGAACCAAATATGCAAGCAGGAAATTATACTTGTCTCAGAATAGCAGAGGGGGCTGGATAATTTTGGTGCCTTCTCTGTAAAAGACTTCTGTCTCTCTAGTTCTAGCTTTGGGGCTGTGGATTAAGATTTCCTCCAGAGTAAACTCCAAATACGCCGGGGTGGGTGGGTACTCAGTGAAATGTACTGGGCCAAAGGGAGCTCCTGGTGGACAGTAAAGGTCAGGCAGCTGGTCCAAGGTTTCTTGGGGTAGGTGAGCGTGGGGTGCAGAACTGCAAGACATAGGCTGTAAATGAAGTAGAACTAATAACAAGTAAGGTATGATCTGGTTGAACCAAAGGTTTATGTCACTTTATTGCAAGAATGGTGATGGGTGTCGTAAATTGCGCTATTAATGCTATTTCAATTTGCCCTTCAAATATTGATAGTTGTGAAGATTTGACTGGTTTTGCCTTCAAGTTTGGTAATTCCTTGCCTTCTGAAAATGGGTCTGGTTCAATATCCACCCATTCCAGATTATTGTACCTGTCTGTGGTTGATCCTAGTATGATCTCATCCCAGTGTGACCCCCTCAGCCACTCTGTCTTCCTATTGAGTGATCCCTGCTTCTTCTCAACTATTTAAAGTAGAATAATTACTCCTAATAAAGAGAAGTTTATCCATATTTGCGTTGGCTTTTATAATCTTCAAGATTTTCCTGTTCTTTCTGCCAAAAGGACTTTTACATCTTGTTTTCCAGGAAATTAAGGTATGTTCTCTTAATTTTTCCTTGAAGGCTAACCCAAGGCTAGCTTCAAACCTCAAATCTTTTGTAATAAAGATTTCCCGCAATGTCCTCCAGGATGTTGTCCCATGGAGCCAAACACAACAAAATGGTGCTCACTACAGGGGCTGAAAGCCCCTTGGTTACCCTGTTCCCACGCGCATTCTCTGGTCCCTCTCCCATTGTTTCCGAAGTACCAGATCAACCTAAAGTTTCTAGTCCCCCTCTCAAAGAAGACATTACAAATGCCCCTGCAAATCCTATGGTATTGGTTCTGTCTCCTGGGACCTTGTGGGCCCCCTTCCTGCTTTCTCTCTCAACTATGAGCAAGCCTGTGCTGCCGCCTGCTCCCTTTTTCACTCTGGCACGGTAGCCATGCACTCTATCCCAGGCCTCTGTCCCGGGTACGCCTCCAAAGACCTGTACTCCTTCCTTCTGGACTTTGGTCTCCCCCCGCGTTGGTGGAATCCATGGACACTATTGGCGTTTTGGTTAACCAGTTCATCCAACCTGCCCTAGTTCACCACCAACTTGCCTTGGGATCCCAGAATCAACTTCTAGATGTGGTAGCCTCTGCCGTCTTGAATAACCACGCTCAAAATATGGCCTTCCAAGAATGGTCACATAGTCTCTTTGCTTGTATTTATGACAACCAGCGCAACTTGTTGGTGTCACAGAAGTATTTAACCACCTCCCTGAATTCCCTTTGTTCCTTGCTCCCTGGATACATAAAGGATTGACTATGCAAATTGGATGAACATCAGGCAGCCTGGTGTGAGCAAATTGAGGCTTTTCTGCTTAACCATTGGCAGGATTTTGAGACTCTGGTTAGTGAACTCAATCAATTCAAGGAGCATGTCAACTTGCAACTCAAATTGATAAGAGCTCATGTCAATACTTGGGGCCGCCACCTGCAACATCAATATGGTCTAGATAAGGCTGCACTAGGCAACAATCTAAACCAAGTGCAAACTTATGTGGACAATTGGCTGGCCTCTATTGAGGTGACTCCTCCTGCTCCTCCTGTTGGGACCCCTTCTGATTTTGAAACCAAAGTATGGGAGGCCATTGCCGAGCTCAAGGCTACCACTAGATGCCAAGCTTTTGTGCAGCCTCCCCCCTCCAGTCAAACCTATGCCTGATCCTTGTATTGCCTTCCTCACTGATCAGGTGGCTACCCTATGAGGTGAAATTGAGTACTTAAGACAGCCCCTCTCTAATTCTGAAGGTTTGTCATCTGAATCTGAAGATGAAGAAGAAGGTAAAGTTGTTAACACTCCCGCTCATGAAAATCATGGTTGTTGCACTGACTTAGAAGGTCAACCCCAGGTCTACTGTGCACGTGCTCTAGATCAACTTGCTAAAGTGACAAATGATGTGGCTGATAGGCAAGACACGTTGAAAAGAGAGGTCCAAAGCCTCTCCTGCTTTACAGAGACTCTAAATGGACAAGTTGCCCCCTTGGTCACTCAGGCCACCTCCCTGGCTACCCGTGTCAATGGGATTGCTGGCACCTTGGCAGTACAACAAATCAAGATTGATGAATTTGGGACTGCTGCCACAACTGCCTAAGACATTAGTGGGCAGAATAGCTCTACCTTGGACACTTTAGAGGAAAGCCTTTGACTTCTCTGGGCTAGACAACCTACTGCTGAATCCAAGTTTGGGGGCAACCCTCACATTAACGTCCTCAACCCTGGTGAAAACAGCCAGTCCTTGTCCTTGTCTATTGACCCAAATTATAAGCCAACCTTTAAGCAGATATTTGATCCCAAGACCTCAACCATTGCTGCTTTTCTGACCATTTACAAAGCTGCAATGTGTAGGGCTACAGAAAAACTCAAGAAGAAACACTTCCTTACCTGCCTTCATCCCACTTGCCAGGAAGCCGTGGTCCCCAAGCTCCCTTCTATTGTCACCTGGGAGCATATGAAGCACCTCCTTATTGAAGAGTTTGGAGGAGACCTCAGTTTGGAAGTCAAGAAGGATGCATTTATGCATATTGCTTTCAAACCCAAGGAGACCCTGGCTGAGTTTGCAGATTGTTTCTACATTGAAGGCCAGCAGTTAATTACTAGTTGACAGTTAGCTCCCTGGGAAGCCTACACAGCTTGTTCAAATGCTCTGAAGGTAAACCAGCTTATATGTCTACACTTTAAGGCACACAAGGCTTCACTCACTTCCATGAAGAGTATTAAGACGCTCTTACAAGACATGCATTTGACACATGATGGTACAGTGGTGAGTGAGAACAAGGCCAATAATGCTGGGACCACCTCTTGTACACCGCACATTATGACTCTGGGTACTAGTGGACAGGATAAGAGACAGGGCTTTCATAACTGTGGCCATATTGGACACCACTTGCGCACCTGCACTAATCCTCAAGTGGAAGAATGTGATCCCAAGGAGCTGGCAGGAAAAGAGAGGTCAGCTTAGAAACAGAGACACTCTCCGCTGACCAATCTCCCCTGTCTCCCCCTGATCCTCTGTCTGATGAGGAAGCTCCCTCTTTCTCTGGCCCAACTATCCTTCATCTGTTTCACAACCTCTCCAGTGATTCAGAGCCTGACAATTCTGATAGTGAAGACTCTGATAGTTATGGTTACTCCGTCCTGGCTGCCCCAGAAACTACCCCCGTACCCTACAAGCTTTGCTCTGGGAAGACTACCACCACTTCCCAGGTACCTCCCAGTGAAGCTAAGTCCATGGTGACTTGCCCTTACCTAGCTCAAGCCCATTGACCTCCTGTCTTGGTTGACTCCTCTGAAGAAGCAGCAGAGTTAGCCAAAGCTCTTTTCCACAACGTAACCGTATCTCTTCCACTACAGACTGTGTATAAGGAGATCCCTGCATTACAGTGTATGCTGTCCAAATGGGAAAAGGAGCTAGAAGCTGCACAAGATGTGTTGGCAGTCTTGCCTCCCTTTGGGAAAGATACAACCTGCGTGGAGATATCAATCCAAAAGGTCAAAATCAAGGCCATCTTGGACACAGGTTCCCCTGTCAAGGTAGTATCTTCCAAGCTAATGAAGAAACTTAAATTGGCCCCTGACCTCAACTACACACAGTTGTATGGCACAGCTGGCATGGCCCAAACTTGAGCCATTAGTGCCTACTCTGCTCTACCCATGAGGTTTTGGAAACTCCTTATTGCTTCTCCCGCTGTGGTCCTAGAGAACAAAAGCTATGACCTCTTGGTTGGTACTCAGTTCCTCCGAGAATATAACAGAATTGTAAATTTACGAGATGGATACCTTTTGCTCTTGGGATATGAAGTTCCTTTGATTTTTGAGGAACCTCTGCGCCTTCCAGGCAAGCGTCTTAAAACTTGCGTGCTTGAGTACCCCACAGGTATCTTCTCACTCAAGTATAGAACTCACTCCTCCAACATGTGTACCCCTCCTCCTTCCTGCCCTGTGGAAGAAGGGGTACTTCTGCTAGCGCCAGCCGCTATCACCATCCCCCCAGGCTCTCAAGTGGTGATCAACTCCCAGATTTCCTATGAGCTTCCTGAAAAGTCCTTCTTGGAGATTTACTCACCTGAATCCTTGAGCCGTACCAAGCCTCACCTATGTCCAGGGATTTTAGGCTAAACCCATAAAGAAACCGTGCAATTACTGCTTTTTAACCTGATGGCCCTGCCCATGCAAGTAACCAGAGGCCAGGTTGTAGGTCATGGTCGTGTACTTGGAGCAGAACAAGTATCCTCCCTCTACCCCTTTGGCACTTTCAGTGATTTCAACCTACCTGAAGATGATCTGCAAGTTCTCTCCTTGTTCACTGCTGCTGATTTCCCCCAATTGTCTCCTGTTCAACAAAATGACGTGTTGGACCTACTTGATCAGTTCAGTGACATCTTTGCCTCTGGACCTACAGACTATGGCCTAGCTAAAGGAGTCATCCATCAGATTGATACTGGGGATGCGCCCCCTTTTTGTGCTAAACCATACCACCATAATAGGGTGGAAGATGCTCAAGTGTCAAAAGAACTCAAGCAACTTCTGGACGCTGGGTTACTGGCTCCTTCCCAAAGCCCTTGGGCTTCCCTGTTACTGCTCCTCAAGAAGAAAGATGGGGGACACCGCATTGTAATGGATTATTGCTGCCTGAACTCTCTCACTAAGAAAGATTCATACCCCTTGCCCAGAATCAACGATGCTCTCAGACGGCTGGGTGGTTCCAATTTTTTCTCTGCCATGGATCTGGATTTGGGGTACTGGCAGGTTGACTTATCACCTGCAGATCAAGAAAAGGCTGTGCTCATCACATCAGAGGGCCTCTTTGAACCCACTTGTATGCCCCAGGGATTATGCAATGCCCCTGCCATATTTCAGCAAGCTATGGACTCCATCTTATGAGACCTAAAACTTTCTTGTGTCCTTGTGTATATTGATGATATCACTGTATTCAGCGCTACCTTTACTGACCACTTGGAGCATAGCAAGGCTGTTTTTGTTAAGATCTGTGAAGCTGGCCTGAAACTCAAACCCTCTAAATGCTCTTTCTTCAAGGAACTTCTTCAGTTTCTAGGACATGAAGTCACTCAGACTAGAATCCGCCCCATGAATAACAAGGTGGAAGCCATTGACAAGATGCTACCTCCCACAAATCTTTGAGAGGTACAAGTATTCCTTGGTATGATAGGCTACTACCAAAAATTCATCCCTGACTTTGCTGAACTTAGTAAACCCCTTGTCTAACTGCTTTGTAACATCCCCTTTGAGTGGACTGACAGCCAACAACAAGCATTTAAAGCACTGAAGACCAAGCTCAAGGAGGATCCTATCTTAGTCTACCCTGATTATGATAAAGAGTTCATCTTGTATACTGACGCTAGTGGGATAGCTGTAGGTGCTATCCTTGCCCAGCTTGACAATAGAGGAGTAGATTGACCTGTAGCCTACTCATCAAGGGTCCTTAATAAGAAAAAAAGAACTAATGTCACCAAGAAGGAATGTTTGGCCGTACTGTATGCTGTGAAACAGTTTTGGCATTACATCTATTGAACCCACTTCACAGTAGTCACCAATCACTCCTCTCTCAAGTGGTTACAACAACTAAAGGAACCTGAAGGTTGGCCAGCACTTTGGGCTCTACGTCTGCAAGGGTATGATTTCACAGTGGTACACTGTACTGGGGCCCAACATCAGAACACTGATGGCCTGTCAAGGATGCCAATCCTGGCCATCTATCCCGCTGACGCTGATCAACTATACAAGCCAATAGGATATCCTGACTCTTGGACCACTGAGCCCAAAGATATCCGCCTGGCTCTACAGACCCTATCCAAGGACACCATAATTTGTGATAGACAACTCTTCAAGAAAGTTAACAATGCCTACTTACCTTACGTTTGCCCTAGCATGAGGATATTCATCATCCTCCAAGCTCACATTGATACTGGCCATGGAGGCATAGCCAAGACTCATGACTGGTTGTGCAAAAACTTCTACTGGGAAAACATGTGCCTCTTGATCCCTGATGTCCTTGCCTCCTGCCATTCTTGTCAACTCCAACGTCCTCGTCCTTCCCAACACCAGTTCCAACTCATCCCTCCAAAACATGCCTTTCATACGGTGAGTATTGACGCTGTTGGGCCCTTCCCCCGGTCTAGGTTGGGATATTGGTTTATTTTGGTTGCTATAGACCACTTTAGCAAATGGGTTGAAGCCAGAGCAACAAAAGATATAATGGCTAGGACCACGGCTACTTTCTTGCTGCAAGACATCTTCTATTGACATGACTGCCCTCAAGTCCTGCTCTCAGACAATGGTACCAACTTTAATGCTTGCCTCATCACCTCTATTGTTGAAGCTATGGGGACTCACCAGTTGTTCTCTGTGCCATATAATCCCTCCACCAATGGAACTGTCAAACAAGCAAAATCTACCCTAGTATTCATCATGAGAAAACTCACGCTCTCTGACGCAGCCAATTGGGACATGTTCCTCCCTGCCGCCCTCTTTGCCTACCGCCTTAGTAGACACCAGGTGACTGGTCAATACCCTTTTGCCATGCTTTATGGACGTGAGGCCACTACCCCCTCAATCTTGGGATCTCCTCTGATTGAGTATGATACATCTGCAAATCCTGAGACCCACGTGAAAGACCTAACCAACCGTATCATTGACATCCAGCAACCGCCTACTCCACTGCTTATAAGGTTAAGGCTTTGGAGCTCTCTCCGTCCAATGCTGCTAGAGCCCCCCTTCCCAAATATCAAGTAGGCAATCTAGTTCTCTACTACTAGAATTGTACAGGTGGTAGAGCCCACAAGCTGGATTCCCTCTGGAGTGGGCCCTGTGAGGTTACCTTCAAGAAGGGCTTCAATTACACTGTGAAGCTACTATTGTCTGGCCGTCTCTTTACCCACGTCCACTCCAAATTCCTTCACAAGTATCAACTCTCTCCGTCTAATCTTGAGGGGGGAGGTGTTGTAAATTGCGCTATTAATGCTATTTTGATTTGTCCTTCAAATATTGATAGTTGCAAAGATTTGACTGGTTTTGCCTTTGAGTTCGGGAATTCCTTGCCTTCTGCAAATGGGTCTGGTTCAATATCCACCCATTCCGGATTATTGACCCTGTCTGTGATTGATCCTGGTATGAACTCATCCCAGCGTGACCCCCTCAGCCACTCTGTCTTCCTATTGAGTTTTTCCCGCTTCTTGTCAACTATTTAAAGTAGAATCATTACTCCTAATAAAGAGAAGTTTATCCAAATTAGTGTTGGCTTTTATAATCTTCAAGCTTTTCCTGTCCTTTCTGCCAAAAGGACTTTTACATATCATTTTCCAGAAATTTAAGGTACATGTCCTTAATTTTGCCCTGAAGGCTAACCCAAGGCTAGCTTTGAATCTCAAATCTTTTGTAATAAAGATTTCCTGCTGTGTCCTCCAGGATGTTGTCCCCTGGAGCCAAACACAACAATGGGCATCTTCCTGGCGGTCCAGGGTATAAGTATGCCCATCTGTCATGGTAAAACTTTTGCAAATTCCCTTAGCCCAGGTTTTCCTGTTTACCAGGTCTTCCCAGTCTTTGGTGGCATCAATTGTGGGGGTTATTCCATTGGCTGGCTCAAACTGAAAATGCTTGAATTCCCTAGTTGGGTTGTGGGATTGGTTGTCTCTGGGTGGCACGCGTTCTATGGGAAGGTTCTCTGTTTCCCCTTCTGCGTGGGCCCAAGTTATTTTAGGATCTGTGGTTGGACCCGCCTGCTGATTGGTTGAGTTAACAGGAACCTTTAGCGTGGGAAGTATTGATGTAGGTGAATTTGATTCATCAAGCTTCAAAAGATTTTCTGAAGTCAAATCCTGCTCTGGTTTGAGCCCAAAAAACTGCAGGCAGCCGGGCGGCTGGCCCTGCGGGCTGGCGGCCTGCAGGGAGCCAGGGTTTGAATCCCGTAGTTGAGTCTTTTCAATAAGCATAGTTGATAAGAGTTTGTAACTTATGACATCATCACTTTCTCTCCTGTTGCCCTTGTTGTAACTGTGCTGTTTTTCCAGGTATTGCTGTGTGGCTCCTTGTGCGTTAGGTAGGTTGGAGACCGGTTCCCAGGTGCTTTTTTTGGGGGGGGGGGTAACCTACCCATTTGACGTAGTACTGTGGGGTCTTGTAGTGGAGGCGGTGTCCATGGATGTACTCTGCTTTGTATTTGGTTGAGCGTGCCTCCTGGATGGATGGAGGGTTGATCTTAATCTTCTGGTGGGGGAGGAAGGTTTCTTCTTTCTTGAATAGCAGTGATTGGTGGAAGACATTGTGGATTTTCCAAGTAGGCGGCAGCTCTAGTTTGTATGCCACTTCTCCTATTTGCTTTATGATCTTGTATGGGCCACAGTGGCGGTGGGCTAGCTTCCTACTGGGTACGTGTAGGGGAACATTCTGTGAGTTGAGATAAACTTCATTGCCTATTTCCAGAGGTTTCCTGGGGACTCTTTTCTTGTTGGCAAACACTTTGTAGGTCTTAACAGCGCAAGTCAAGTTCATTAGACAGGTTTCTTGGGTGGTATGTATTTGTTCAATCCAAGTTCATCCTGCTGTATTCTGTTCCTTGCTGCCAATGCTAGGGTCCCATGATGAATCTAACCCATAGTTGGCCTTGAACAGAGACATCCCAGTGGAGGCGTGGTCTTTACCATTGTATGCAAACTGGGCCATGGGAAGCATGTTGGCCTAGTTGTCCTGGTTGGCGTTGGCATAGCATAAGAGGTATTGTTCCAGGATTTGGTTGACCCGTTCAGTTTGTCCATCTGTCTGCAGGTGGTAGGAGGCCAACACACAACATTTTATTCCAAGATCCTTCATCACTTGGGTCCAGTAGTGGGAAGTAAACTGGGGTCCTCTATCAGTGATGATTTCTTCCAGGGTGCCGTGTTGTATCAAGATGCTGTTGTGGAAGTGTCTGGTGGTCTCAGCTGCTGTGCAGTGGGTAGAGGTCGGAACAAAGTAGGCCATTTTGGTGAAACAGTTGACCATGACTAGGAAAGCATCAAAGGAGTTTGAAGGGGGGAGCTCTACTATGTAGTCCATTGACACTGACTTCCAGGGGCCAGAAGGGATATCCAGAGGTCTCAGTAATACTTCTGGCTTAGAGCAACATGTCTTGGTTCTTCTTCAGGTTTCACAACCATTGATGTAGGCAGCTACTTCTTTGTTCATTCCCGGCCATGCATAGTTCTGCTTGATACTTGAGAGGGATTTGTGTCTACCTAGGTGGCCGGCCATCTCTGAATTGTGGTGGTCAATCAATATGTTTGTTTGGGTTGGGCCTTTGGGTACATAGATCCTGTTGTGGAGCAGCAGGGTAACACCTTTCAGGGAGTAGCCTTTCTTTGAGTGATGGCAATCTGGGTCCTTTGTCAGGGCTTTGACTAGCTTGGTTAAGTAGGTGTCCTGTTTCTGGGTTTTTATCACATTGGGTTTGCTGGCGGCAATCTTTAAGTACTTCAGATGTATCCCTAGGCTGGCGGGGTCTAATAGTGTGTGGGTGTTGCAGTCCTTGATTTCTGTAGAGGAGAGGGTCAGGCCAGCTCTCCTGCTCAAGGCTTCTGGTACCACGTTAACCTTTCCTGGCTTGTAGTTTATGGTCAAGGTGTAATCAGCTAGTTCCAAGGCTCATCTCACTTTTTGTTGATTCAGCTGGCGTGGTTTGAAGAAGTAGACTAAGTTCTTGTGGTCTGTCAGAACTTTTACCGGATGTTCAGCACCGCACAAATACCTGCGCCAGTGCTTCAATGTTGTAATTATAGCTAACATCTCCTTGCCATATATTGGGTAGTTCCCTTCAGCTGGTAGCATCTTCCTGGAGTAATATGCTACAGGATGTAGCATACCATCCCCTCCTTCCTGAAGAAGGACCCCACCCACCACAAAGTCAACACATCTGTCTCCAGCACAAAAGGTTTAGCAGAGTCAGGCATGGGGTTCCTGTCTAGCAGTCCCCAAGTGTGTCCTGGATTGTAGCCAGGGACCGTCTGGAAGGGGTTGTCATTCTCTAGTAAGGGTAAATGTATCTCAGAAATATGTATAGGGGTCAAAATGGGCTTTTATTCACTCTCAGAAGGAAGATCCCCTTAGAAACCTTCTGGTATATGGCCTGGGGGGTCAAAGAAACAATATGGATTTGCCAATACTTGGAGTCCTCCAATAATATCTTGGACTCTTTTTTACTTGGTCTTAGACTTCTGCACCTTAGTCTTGGACGTCTGCTCCTTAGACTTGGACTCTGGCACCTTAAACTTGGACTCTGGCGCCGCGCTTAGGATCCAGCTTCTTATTCTTGGGCTCCTGGTTTGTTATCTTGGGTTGTATCAGTTCAACCAAGCTCCTGCTGGTGATTGACAGGCTTCCAAAACCTCTTGGCAGAAACTTAGAGGACCTGGGAAAGACCTCCAAAAGCATTCCAAAAGACCTTGAAAAGACATCCAAAAGACTGTCAAAAGACCCAGTAACTTTCCAGCCAGCCCCCTTCTTATAGTGTACTTTTCCCAACGTTTCTGCCTTCCAAATGGCTTTCTTCATAAGCTTAAACCATTGCCGCTTTCTTTTCCCTATAATAACTTAAGCTTACATACTTACTTTCTCAAAAGCTTAAAGTATTAATTCACTATTTCCTTGCTTATACTTTAAGCTTTTGGCTTCCAACCAATCATTTTCATCAGAAAACCTGCCAGAACTCAACCAATAAATGCAGAGCGCGGAAATAGACCATTTATGAAGTTCCACTGGGATCTAACTATGAAAATAATTTCCACAGCTCAAACCGCTCAAAAGAAAACTCTTCACACACCAAAACATTAACCAGTCCATTATTCCGGCATCATTTCTTCCTGCATTCAACCTAAACCCATTTAAATAGCAGAATACTATTTAAATTTTCTTTCTGGACCTCTTCAATGTTTTCCCCCAGATATTTAAAAATATAATAAAATCCACGGAAAACATCCCACCAAAACAACTTCATATCCAGCTCTCATAGCAAAGTATCTTCATCTATCCTAGGAACTTAATAAATAAATATCTTATCCACACTTCTATTCACATTCCTTCCTGATTTTAATACTAAACCAAGCCAAAGTATTCCACATCTTCCCACTTTGTCAAATCAATTTGGCAAAATCTTGGCTCATTTCTCTGGACCACCAGTTCTTCACTGTCATCTTTGGATCTTTCAGCCAGCTCATATTCCAGCTCTTCAGTTTAACCAGCAATCAGTTCATTAACTTCATCAGTCCTCTGGCTACTCCTGCACTATGATCAGCTAGTCCTGCATCATAATCTTCTTGTCCCTCAACTTATCCTCAACCAGTTCCACAACAAACCCTCACTAGGAACCTTCTTTGTTCCTTTTACACACTAAACCATATTGGTTCATTCCATTCAATATGAATTAACAGTCTATCAACTAGCCTTCACTGTGACCAAACAGGCCCTCTTGCTAGTCTTCTCTTTTAATTCTGTGAACCACCTTGGTTATTTATCTCAGCCCCCATTACCAGAACTCGTAGACCCAGGCATGAGTCTATATTGAACTGGCGTTTGACTGGGCCCTCGCAAGTGGCACTCCACTTAGGTCATTCAACCATAGATCAATGTCTATTTGTTGTCTTTACTCACCCAGGTGATTAAGTCTGAGCTTCCAGTTGCAGAGTAATCAGCTCTACTTCCCAGAGACCTGATCACATCAAGTTCTGCAGCTTGCTTCCCCAAGCAAACCACCTTGGTGACACCTCCAAGCAAATCTATACCCTCCAATGCTCACTCTGGGTTCTCCCCAAAAGCTTCCATAGGGGCATAAACAAGGACACCCTACCAGTCCATTAGGTAGGGTGCTTGCTCACAGACCTCCTGTAAGCGTATTAGGGTATGTAGAGCCCTCAGAGCTCTTCCCCTCCCTGGCAGCCTGCGTTACCTGCCAGGGGTCCAAAACCTACTCCCCCCAGACAGACAAAGTTCCCTGCTTGCTATTTCAGTCCTCACCCTTCCGCAGCCACAGTTTTCTGCAAGGTGAAGCACTATAGCCCAAAGCAGCCAATATCTTCTGCTGGGTGGAGGCAACATCTGCCTCTGGTAGTCCTTTGTTATCTACCAGCCAGGCCTTACTTACCCTAGTAATCCTATGTTACCTACTAGGCTCTCCCTAATTACCCCTAGTAGCCCTATGTTACCTACTAGTCTCACCTTCAACAAACAACCAAACCTCTGCTTGGCCAATATTAGCCCCGCCTGCAAACTACTAAACATGTGGATCACCACAGTCAGGCATGGCAAGGACCGGGGCAGATGTGAAGGCTTCCTTAAGGGTCACAAAAGCAGATGTGCACTCCTCAGTCCAGACAAACTGGACCTTTTCAGAGCAGAGACGGGTCAGGGGCAATGCAATCTGAGAAATTTTTTGGATGAAATCCCTGCAATAATTTGCTAGGCCCAAAAAGCTTCTCACGTCTTTTCTGCATTTGGGTACTGGCCAGGCTGTTACAGCTTCCACTTTATCTTGCGCCATGGCAAACCCGCCAGTCTTCACCACATATCCCAGAAATTTGACTTCAGGTTGAAAGAATTCACATTTCTTCAGCTTGGCATGTAGGTTGGCCTGTGAGAGTTTCTCCAGTATTTGGTCAAGGTGTTGGAGATGTTCCTTGTGTGACTTGCTTTATATAAGGATGTCATCCAAATACGCCACGCAGAACTGGTCAAGGTACTTGCCAAGGACAGAGTTAATCATCATTTGGAAAGTGCTGGGGGTGTTAAACAAGCCAAACAGCATGACCAAGTACTTGTACAAACCATATCTAGTTTTGAAGGCTGTCTTGTATTTGTCCCCTTCTTTGATTCTGATCTGGTTGAAGGCGTCTCTCAGGTCAATTTTTGAGTACACCTGGGCTCCTGTCAATACACCACAAAGGTTGTCAGCGTTGAGGATGGGATAGTGGTTCTTTACAGCAATATTGTTCAGTTTCTGGTAGTTTACGCAGGGACGCATCCCGCCATCTTTCTTCCCTACAAACAGCATGGGTGACAAGCAAGGGATTTTTGACACCCAGATGAACCCTTTTTTTGTCATGTCCTCCAGGTATGTCTTCAGTGCTGCTTATTTGCAGTGATTGCAGCTGTATATGGGGCCATGGTGTGGTTGGGTCCCAGGTAACAGGTCAATGGCGTGGCCGTAAATTGAGTGACTGGGTTGCTGCTTCCTCACTGAAGACATGGCTCCACTTCTTCAAGGGGACAGGTAGGCTTCCCACACTAGGTTCCATTCTCAGGGTCAGGAGTGTGTTGAGTTCCTTACTGGTTGGGCCCAACTGGAACGGCACCACATCAAAAAAATTGTCTCCCTTCAAAGCAACCGTTTTATTACAGAAGTTCAGAGAAGCACTGTGTCTTTGGGACTAGGAGTCCCCTAGGATCAGGGGGTGGGGAAGCCCTTTCAGGATGATGGGAAACACCTGGTACAAGTTCCGCCCAATTTTCAGGGGCAATTTGGTTGCGCACCTGAAACCCAAGTTGTGGGAGCTGATTCCCATAATTACTTTGACGCTTTTGCTGATGGCCTCCATTCCAAGGTCCTTGGAAAGGGTGGTATTGATAAAACTCTCCTCTGCTCTGGTATTAATGAAAGCTCCAACAGTCTGGGATGTTGTGGATGTTTTTGCTTCAACTCAAAAAAATTTATACAATTGAGTAGAGGTGTTTATCTGTGCCAAGGAAACTGAGGGGTTACTCTTCTTGGGGCAAGCCTTGGTGAGGTGCCTGGGTTTTTGGCAATAGAAACACAAGCCTTTGTGGTAGTGGCGCTGTAGTTCATTGGGAGACATCCCTGGTCTGCCAGGCGTCAGGGCTCTGTTTGCGCGCTGGGTGAAAGAGGGGGTGCCTTCTTGGTTGAGGCTCAGCCCTCTGCACAAGAGGAGTAATTCATCCAGGCCAAGTGTAGGGGAGTGGTGCTTGAGGAGCTCCTTCAGAGCAGGGCAGGCTCCTTGGCGGTACAAGATGGCCAATAGCTTGTCCTTGAGTTGGGTTCTGGCTTTCAATTTCAGGAACTTGTTGGTGTAAGCTTGCAGAGAATGTGGTCCTTGTTGGATGTCCAGTAAGCTGATTAGGGCATGGTGGTGGGTGTCTTGGTTGTTGCCTGTGACCATCAATTTGCTCTCAAATCAGGAGTAGTCTAGGCAGAACTTGACATCCTTGGCGGTTGCTTTCCCAAACCAGTCCAGGGCATTGCCGGAGAGCATGGAGGCTACCCCAAGGACTTTCTTGGTGTCGCTGGAGTATGAGTTTGTGTTGGCTTGAAAATGGAGGCAGAGGACTGGCATTGCTCTTCTAGCTTCTTCTAGGGTGAGCTTCCCCATCTGAGGCATGTCTACTCTGGTTGTGGTCTGGTTTACTATGATGTTCTGAACCTGCAAGTTTGGGGTCTTGGTTTTCTCATTGCCAAGCAAGGCATCTTTCTGTTTGGGGCTGGTTTGGTGTTGACTCACTGAGGTGATCAGGTTGGTAGCTAACTTGTACGCATAGTAAGCTGAAATCAATAAAAATAGTGTCAAAACCGCAGGTTCAACCCGCCAGCAAGGTCCCAACCAAGCGGGTTTGTGACCCGCAATCCAATTATCTGGTCACCTGAAGCCAGACTAGGAAGTCAACTCAAATTACCAAATCCATCAACATGAACAGATGATGATCCTTCACAGTAGATACCTCAATTTGGCGCTTGACTCATTATCAGGATCAAGCCGCCCCCTCTTCCATCCAGCTGTGTGATCACCAATCATGTTCCTGCTATCCATTGATTCACAATAGTATATAATCACTATCTTGCAATAAAAATTATTATCTATCTTCTAAATATTTTCCCCATGTAACTCTGCTAAAGCAGCACAGTTACAACATTGGTAGCACAGGTAGGTTCTCCATCCTACCTTATCTTGAAAAATTCTGCCTGTTGCCCGCACACGCCGTGGCCAACAAATCCTCAACAGAATCATGTCTGGTCTCCCGCCTGACTGGACTCTGTATACCCCTGGAACCGAGATACCTGATGGTTTTGTCCTCTACCAAAACACGGTGATCCCACTACCTGCCTTCAACGCCCTGTCCGCCCAAGGGTTCTTTCAGGCACCTTCCTCAATGCCACAACCAGCTGACAAAACCACCATGCCCGCCTATGTTGCACAAAGACTTTGCAGTGCCGCCTTGGAGTCCTTTGCAGGGGCCAACAACAATGCTGCCACATGGATTCAGTCCGCCCAAAGCAAGCTGGCTCAGATGGAATGCCCACAGCAATTTTGGATTGCAGAGATCTCCATTTGCCTGACCCATGACGCTGGCACCTGGTGTGACAAGTGGCACAAAGAGCACGCTGACAAGAACTGGGACACCTTCAAACAGGACTTCTTGGGGAGATTTGTGCTTAAGGATAAAGCACTCATGATCATACACCAAGTAAAGAACCTGACCCAGATAGGCACTGTTAATGAAACTCACACACTCCTACAAGGAACTCTGTCTCAGTGCCCCATCTGACATGCCCGTTGACACCCCAGCAACACACCTCATGTACTACAACGCTCTCAAGTTGCACGTGATGAGACATGTGAACCTGGACCAGGTTACCAACCTGCAAAGCCTGTACCGTGAAGCAGAAAAGCGGAACAAACATCCAACACTCTGCACAAGGCACAGACTGGGAAACAAGAAAGGCCCAAGGACTCCCATCCAAGCGGGTGCTCCTCTTGACTACCTCCTGGGGGCAACAGCAACAACAACAACCACAAACCCACAGGTTCAAATGGGAATGGGAATGGAAATAACAGCCAGTCAAATTGTACTCATTTTTGTGTCACCGCCACCCAAGGCAACCAAGATGAGGGGAAAGCCCGGGGAGAGCACTAAGCAAGCCAAGCTCTCCCCATGCAACTCCTGACTTGCCCAACAATGGATACCAACCCAAGGATGTGGACCAATGCCCAATGATCCAAGTGCCCTCGGAAGACCCAGTACTATACACCATTACCAGACATCCCAATAAATTGATGTCTTACCCTTTCTGCTTTTGCAGTTACACAGGCTCAGCACTCCTGGACTCAGACGCAGATTGAACCTTAGTCAACTGCAGCTTTGTGGATAAATTCAAGCTGGTCACTAATCCTTCACAGATTAAAGACGTGGTCCTGGCTAATGAACACCACATTGCTGTGACAAAGGAAACTGCTCCCTTCTCCGTCATGCTTGAGAACCTTCACTCCGCCATCCAAGGTCCTGTCATTGACTTCCCTAAGTTTGACATTGTACTGGGGCTAGACTGGTTACAGAAAAACAACCACCACATGGACTGGGCAACCTCAGTGTTGACCATCAAGCGTGAAGGCGTCAACCACCAAATCTACCTGGACTCTGTAGACCAACTCCTACAAGACAATGTCTTTGTACGCATCACAGATACTTTGGACGAGAAGGAAAACCTGAAAGCAATTGACTGGGACTCCTGCCAGTATGAAATCATACACTTCAAGGACCACCAGGACACCTCCATGCTGCAAGATTGCAACATTGTGGCCTGTCACCCAGAAATCTTTAAAGAAGCGTTACCTGGGTTACCCCCTGAGAAGCACATCCAACACTCTATCCAACTCAAGGGGGCTGTACCCAAGGCACGCCCCATTTACAGGCTGACCCCAAACAAGGACAACACCCTGCGCGCCTATCTCAAGGAGGCACTGGAAAAAGGACTTATCCGCCCCTCACAGTCTCCCTTTGGGGCCGCCATATTCTTTGTGGCTAAAAAGGACGGTACCTTACCCTGGTCACAGACTACCGTGCCTTGAACAAAGTCACCATTAAGAGTTGTTACCCATTGCCACTAATTGACAATCTCTTTGATGTCTTGGGAGGAGCCTCCGTCTTTTCCAAGATTGATCTAACTGCAGGCTACAATCAGATTTTTATTAAGGAGGAAGACGTCCCCAAGACAGCCTTCCGCACCAAGTACAGTTCCTACAAATGTGTGGTACTCAACTTTGGCATGACCAATGCCCCGTTGAAATTTATAACCTTCATGAACAAAGTGTTTGCGCCACACATAGGCAAAAACACCCTAGTGTACCTGGACAATATTATTGTCTACAGTCCCTCGGTGGAACAGCACCACAAAGACCTGGAGGAAGTCTTTGCGACCCTGGCACAGCACAAACTATTGGCCAAGCCCTCCAAATGTCAGTTCTTCTGAGAGCAACTACCCTTTTTGGGACACATAGTCTCAAAAGACGGCATCAAACCCGACATTCAGAAGATACAAGCCATCTTCAAGATGCCACCCCCCAAGGACAAATCAGAACTCCGCACCTTCTTGGGAATGGTGGCCTATGTGCAACGCTTCATACCCAACTGCAGCGTCTTGACTGCCCCCTTGTCTGCCATAACAGGCGCCAAGGCCAAGGCCAAGTTTGCATGGACCCCCCCAATGTGACCTCTGTTTTAGACGTCTCAAGGAAAAGCTCACAACAGCTCACATCTTACAATACCCCAAACGAGACAGAATGTACCAGATGGAAACTAACACTTCAGATGCATCCATTGGGGGAGTACTACAAATTAAGAACAGTGACAGTGACTTCCTGCCTGTAGCCTATGAGTTGCGCAAACTGACGGATGACAAGTGTCAATGCCCAATCCACGACAGAGAACTGTTGGCCATTGTACACTGCCTAGTCAAATGGCACTGTTACCTGGAACGGCAGGAAGAATTCACAGCATTAACCAATCATAAGTTGCTCATCTACTTCAAGACAAAAGCAAACCTGTCTGTTGTGAATAACAACATCCACCATGTTTTGATTTTTCCTTTGTTGTGCCATTTTGAGGACAAATCTCTCGCTTTTGCTTTTGACTCTCAAAATGAACTGGATTCTGCTTCAGGAAATATGATTGTTTGGTTTCCTGACTCTGCACAACTCACTTGCCCCACTCATGCTTGTGGCGAGTGATCCTACCATCCTGGTAGTGTTTTGTGGTATTCCTAACCACTATATATTCCATTTCACATTTACCAATAAAAATAAAGTTCTATTCCCATTTTTATCTTTGTGTCTTCTGTACTTCTGCGCCTCTCTCTAGCCACGCCTAGTAGAGATTATTCATCCAGGGCTGCAAGGTAAACACTATTGCCTTCCCTTTCATCTAACCAAGACTTAGTACAAATCCAATCCTAAGGTTAGGATTCCCCAATTGTGTGTCTGTGCTGCGCCTCAGAACACACCAAAAATGGTGCTCACTACAGGGGCTGTAAGCCCCTTGGTTATCCCTTTTGCATCTACATTTGAAGGTCCCTTGCCTCTGCCTATTTGGGAGTCAATCTCGCCTGAAATTACCAGCCCTCCTTTTGAGGAAGACATCGCTGACCCGCCTATTGTCCCTACTGTACTGAACCTTGGGAATGGTCCCTGCCTAGTTGCTTACCCTATGGGTACCCCTGACTTGGAACAAGTCATGGCAGTAGCCCTTGGGATAGCCCGTGATGGAGCCATCCCTTGCCTTCAGTTACAGTTTAGTTATGCCAAATACTATGAGTTAATTGTGGGCCCTCAGTTTCCACAACACCTCCTCCCAGTGGCTGGCTCTGCTGATCATCTGCTGTTATTCTTTGTACAGCCTGCCTTGGCCCACCACCAGATGATGTTGGGACTCCACGTCCAAGAAATCTCATCTCTACAAGCAGCTGTTACCCATCATTGGGACCAGTTTGCTGCCTACCAACAGTGGATCCATTCCCTTTTCTCCCTGATATCTGATAGTCAGTGTGATTTGGTCACCTCTCAAACACGTCTAGTCAATTCCATCAAGAAAATGTGCCAGTCCATCCCTGAGTACGTTAGGGAGCAACTACATGAGTTTCACCAGTTAGAACAACCCTGGCAAACTCAAGTAGACTCCACCCTAAACACTTATCTCTCCAACTTTGAGCGCCTAGTACAACAGCTCAATGCATTTAGTGTCTATTCCTTTGAGCAATTGCAACAGGTAGCTGACCTTGCCACCCAAGGTCTAAATGAACTCAGTGCGGAATTCAATCAAGAGAGAGCTACCACTGCCACAGCTATTGCCAAACTTCAGAGTCAGGTGAATGAGCTGACCACTCCCAAACCTGATGTTCTGCCTTCTCCTCCTGCTAATGATCTGGTGGACAGAGAGCAGAGAATCTGGGAAGCCATCCAGGAATTACGTGCCTCTACTCACAGCCAAGGACGTCCTACTGAAATGCCTCAGCCTGATCACCAGGTTCTTGCGCTGACTGCTCAGGTTGCTGAACTACAGCAGGAAGTTGCTGCTTTACGTGAGGTAGTGACGGCTGCTGCTAGTCCACGCGGGGTTAACAAGGAAGATGGATGTTGTCCTGGTTTGGCGGGGGCTCCTTGAATCCACTGTGCTAGGGAGTTGATTGCCCTAGCTAATGAGGTGGACCATTTGAAACAAGACCAGACTGAGTTGGATAGAGTTGTATAGGAGATGAGTGAGCTGATTGATTCGGTAAACAAAATATTTGCCCCTTGCCTATCAGTGGGGCCATCCCTTACTTTGCAACTGGCTGAACTCTCCACTGTTGTCACTACCCAAGGCCAACGCCTAGATTTTACTGAACAACAGACCACTCTAGCCAACACTATAGGTGCCAGAACTACCGAGACTCTGACAACCCTTGAAGGAAGTGTTTGACAACTATGGGCTAGACAACCCCCCTCCAAATCTGAAGCTGAGTTCTCCCCGCGCATAAATGTACTTGACAGCAGCAATGGTAGTCCAGCTCCCAAGGCACACTTCAAGCCTACTTTTAAGCAAGTCTTTGATCCTAAAACCTTGACTATTGCAGCTTTCTTAACTATTTACAAGACTGCTATGAGGCAAGCATCAGATGAAGTTAAGAAAGAACATATTCTGACTTGCCTACACCTGACCTGTCAAGAGGTAGTTGTACCAGAGCTGCCCTCTATCAAGACCTGGGAGGACATGAAACAACTCTCAATTGACAATTTTGGTGGTGATCTTAGCCTGGAGCTGAAAAGGATGCTTTCATGCACATATCCTTCAAGCCCAAAGAGACATTAGCTGAATTTGCTGAAAGATTTTACATGGAGGGACAACAATTAATAACAAGCAGAAAATTGACGGTGCATGAAGCATATATGACCTGCGCCCAGGCCCTCAAGGTGAATCAACTCCTATGCCTCCATTTTAAGGCCCACAAGGCTATGCTGTCCTCCATAAAAAGTATAAAAACACTGCTCCAAGATATGTATCTTACCCATTCTGAGGCAGTTGTTTGGGAAAATTGTGCCGCTTCCAACTCTGGCTCCTCTTCTTGCGGCCCTTGTATTACACTATGAGCTCCCAAAATCCGCCTCAACTTCAGGGTTGCCACAACTATGGTCAGATAGGCCACCACTCTTGAGTCTGCACCAATCTGCGGGTTGAAGGAGCTGACCCCAAGGATCAGTTGGGAAAAGAACAGTCAACCTAGAGGTGGAGACGCTCTTGGTTGACAATTCTTCCCAGTCTCCTCCTACACCTCTGCCTGCTACTGACTCTGAGCCTGCTGATGATGAAGCTCCTCCTATCCTCCTCATGTTCCATGACATTTCTGATGATTTTGATGTGGATGAATCTGATGTTGAAGACCATGATGCATACTGGTATTCTGTTCTTGCCGTCCCTGAGACTATTGCAGTTCCCTACAAGCTATGATCTGGGAAGACTACAAGTACCACCAAGCCCTTGTCTGAGGCCAGAACAGTTGTCTCCTGCCCCTATCTTACTCAGGCAAAACGGTCCCCTGTATTAGTGGAATCATCAGAGAAAGCCGCCAAAGTTGCAGACGCCGTTATCAAGAATATATCTGTTTCACTCCCCCTCCAAACTAAATATAAGGAGTTTCCGGGACTACAATGCATGATTGAGAAATGGGACAAGGAACTAGCTGAGGCACAGGATATTTTGGCTGTTCTGCCACCCTTTGGACGCACCACCCAAGTAGAGATATCTATCCAAAAGGTCAAGATCAAAGCTGTCCTGGACACCAGTTCTCCTGTCAACGTGTTTCTTCTAAACTGATGAAGAAACTTAAGCTGGCCCCTGATCTCAACTACCATCAATCCTATGGCACTGCTAGTCTCTTCATGACTCGTGCCATTGGTGCGTACTCTGCCTTACCAATGCAATTTGGTAAACTCCTGTTGGCTGCGCCAGCTGTTGTTCTAGAAAATGAGAGCTATGACCTTTTGGTTGGTACCCAGTTCCTTCAGGAATATAATATGATCATCAACCTAAAGGATAGTCATCTTTCTATCCTAGGGTACAAAGTCCTCTGATCTTTGAGGAGCCCATCAAAGTTCCTGGTAAACGTTTGAAGACATGTACTCTGGAGTACCCCACTGGAGTTTTCACCCTAAAATACCAAACCCATTCCTCCAACATGAAGTGTCCTCCCATGGCTTGTCCTGCAACTGAGGGAATCCCTCTCATGGCCATGTCTGCTGTCACCATCCCCCCAGGCTATCCTAGACTCCCAGATATCATATGAACTACCTGAACAAACTTTATTGGAGCTTTACTCCCCTCCTTTGCTGGGACGTAACAAGCCTTACCTTTGTCCTGGAATTATGGACGTTTTCCACAAGGATCCCGTTCAATTACTAGTTTCCAACCTTACTGCGCTTCCTATGGCCATATCTAGAGGACAGGTTGTTGGTTACAGAAAGTTGTTAAATGCTCCTGACGTCTTGTCTCTTCACCCTTTTGGAACGTTTCAAGACTTTAATCTACCCAAAGACAAGCCTCAAGTCCTATCTCTGTTCACTGCCCAAGACTTCCCTCAGTTGTTCCCGGTCCAACAGAAAAAGGTGCTTGATTTACTAGACCAATTCTCAGACATCTTTGCTAAAGATAGTACTGATTATGGGCTAGCCAAAGGTGTGATTCATCAGATTGACACAGGAGATGCTCCCCCCTTTTGTGCCAAGCCATACCGCTGCAGCCAAGTGGAAGATGTGCAGGTTTCTAAGGAGCTCAAACAACTGCTGGACGCTGGACTGCTAGCTCCTTCTCAAAGTCCCTGGGCTTCCCCCTGCTCATCTTAAAGAAAAAGGATGGTGGACACCAGATTGTGATGGACTATTGAAGGTTGAATTCCCTAACCAAGAAAGATTGTTTGAGCCTACTAACATGCTGCAAGGGCTCTGTAATGCTCTGGCAACTTTCCAGAGGGCTATTGACTCCATCCTGCTTGACTTGAAGTTGTCGTGTGTCTTAGTCTACCTAGATGATATAACAGTCTTCAGCACAACTTTCACAGATCACCTAGCCCATCTTAAAGAGGTGTTCATAAAGATCCAAGAAGCTGGCCTCAAGTTAAAGCCTTCTAAGTGTGCTTTCTTCAAAGAGCGCCTTGAATTCCTGGGCCATGAAGTACCCAAACAGGAATTTGTCCAATGACCAAGAAGGTTGAAGCCATTGACAAAATGCTTCCACCCACCAACCTCCAAGAAGTAAAAGCCTTTCTGGGCATGATGAGTTACTATAGACAATTCATCCCTGATTTTGCTGATACTAGCAAACCCCTGGTCCAACTATTGCGTAATGTCCCTTTCAAATGGACCGCCAGTCAACAGCAAGCCTTCAAGACTCTAAAGCAGAAACTCAAAGAAGCACCCATTTTAGTGTACCCTGCTTACAATAAGGAATTCATCTTGTACACTGATGCTAGTGACCTTGCTATTGGGGCTATCTTGGCTCAGCTCAACAATGAAGGTGTGGACCACCCTGTAGCCTATACTTCCCGTGTGCTGAATAAGCATGAAAAGAATTATAGCGTTACAGAGAAGGAGTGCCACGCTGTGCTGCATGCAGTCAAACAATTCCGCCACTACGTGTATGGTACTCATTTCACTGTTGTCACTGACCACGCTATGCTCAAATGGTTACAACAACTTAAGGAGCCTGAAGGATGCTTAGCCAGATGGGCTCTCTGCCTGCAAGATTATGACTTCACTGTGCTCCATTGCCCCGGGATTCAACATCAGAACGCTGACAGCCTATCCCAAATGCCCATCCTTGTCCTACATCCAGCTGAGGCAGACCGCCTGTACGAGCTAATTGGCTACCCTTCTTCCTGGGAAAGTGAGACAGAAGAGGTTTGACTTGCCTTGTCCAAATTGTCTGAAGATACCCTCATACGTGACAACCAACTCTTCAAGAAGGTGCGGGGTCAATACCTACCATACATGCGCCCCAGTCTTTGCCTCTCCTTGGTGTTACAAGCTCATAAAGAAACTGGCCATGGAGGCATTGCCAAGACCTTTGACTGGCTTCAGAAGAATTACTTCTTGGAGAATCTTTGCCTGTTGATCCCAGATGTCATAGATAGTTGCCATGACTGCCAACTTCAGAGACCCCAAGCGGCTTCCCATGAGTTCAAATTGGTTCCCCCTCAACACACATTTCACACTGTCAGCATTGATGCTGTAGGTCCTCTCCCCCGCTCACGCTCTAGATGCTGCTTTATCCTGATTGCCGTTGACCACTTCAGCAAGTGGGTAGAAGCTTGCCCTATTAAATACATCACTGCTAAGACTACCGCCGCCTTCCTGCTTCAGGATTTTTTCTACCGCCATGGCTGTCCTCAAGTGCTGTTATCAGACAACGGAACCAACTTCAATGCCAAACTTGTAACCTCTGTTGTTGAAGCTCTAGGAACTCACCAGTTTTTTTCTGCCCCCTATAATCCTTCCACTAATGGGGCAGTTGAGCGTGCCAACTTGAAACTGGTTTCTATCATGAGGAAACTCACCTACTCTGATGCTGCCAATTGGGATCTATACTTACCTGCTGCACTCTTTGCCTATTGTCTGAGCAAGCATCAGGTCACAGGGTACTCCCCCCTTTGCCATGTTGTATGGGCGTGAAGCCACCACTCTGTTGCTCTTGGGGGTCCCCCTACTCTCCTCTGATAAGGCCATAAACCCTGACAACCACATCAAAGACTTAGTCAACTGCATCATTGATATACAGGCCACTGCCTACACTTCTGCCTATAAGACTAAGATGCTTGAGCTCTCTCCTGACAACGCTGGGCGCTCCCCCTTGCCTGAGTTTGCTGCTGGTGACCATGTCCTTTACTATCAACACTGTGTGGGTGGGCGCGCACACAAACTTGACTCCCTGTGGATTGGTCCTTTAGAGGTGACTTTCAAGCAAGGATCTGAGTACACTGTAAAGCTCCTCTCCAGTGGTCGCCCTTTTGCTCGCGTACACGCCAAGTTTCTCCGCAAGTATCACCCCCCAAAGGCCAATCTAGAGGGGGGCAATGTCGTGAATAACGGCATTCACCATGTTTTGATTTTGCCTTTGTTGGGCTATTTTAAGGACAAATCTCTTGCTTTTGCTTTTGACTCTCAAAATGAACTGGCTTCTGCTTCAGGAAATATGATTGTTTGGTTTCCTGACTCTGCACAACTCACTTGCCCCACTCATGCTTGTGGCAAGTGATCCTACTGTCCTGGTAGTGTTTTGTGGTATTCCTAACCACTATATATTCCATTTCACATTTGCCAATAAAAATTAAGTTCTATTCAAATTTTTGTCTTTGTGTCTTCTGTACTTCCGCGCCTCTCTCTAGCCAGCCTAGTAGAGATTATTCATCCAGGGCTGCAAGGTAAACACTATTGCCTTCCCTGTCATCTAACCAAGACTTAGTACAAATCCAATCCTAAGGTTAGGATTCTCTGTTGTGTGTCTGTGCCGCGCCTCAGAACATGACAAGGAGCATCCTGCCTCCTTAGCTGCTGTCTCTACTGCCAATGAAAAACAAGACCCTGCCAAGATTGCTACCTTTGCTGCAAATAAATCCACTTCTGGTTACTTATTGTTTTATGGTAGCATTGATAATGGTCAAACTATCTATCAGCCAGCCATTTTGTTGGATACAGGTTCTTCCAAAAATTTCATGAGCATGGAGACTGCTGACTTGCTACAACTCAAGTCCCACCTGGGAATGCTTGTTAGGGGTGGAAATTGTCAAATGCTTCCCTCTTTCCATCTGAAGAAGCCAGTTACTTTTGTAGTTGCAGGTCAGTCTTTTACTGCAAGGTTTTCCATTTGCCCTACCCTTATGTATCCTATCATTTTGGGAGTGAGTTGGTGGAGATATCATAATGTATTGACTTACTGGAGAAAAATGAGCTACAGGTGGAACACTCCTTGGGTATAACTACTTGTATTCCACTGTTGGATATGTCTGAATTGGAGAAATCATCACAGACCATACAATTGTTTCTTGTCCCTGTCCCTGTAAGTTTGGATTTTCCAGCATGTTTGCAACCCTGGTCTGCGGCATTTGACGTCACCAGAGGCAAGGTCCTTTCCAAGCACACTCAGTTTGACTTTGACTTTAAGGTCACTGTTGACCTGATCATAATTGTGTCTCCTATTTACCCTTTAACCTTGGAAGAAGATGCATGTTTGGAAGAGTGGACTTGCAACATGTTGGCAAAAGGCTACATTTTTAAGCAGGCTTTGTTGATCTGCTCTCCGCTATTATTTGTTCAGAAGTCTGAGGGTCCCTTTGTCCTTGTGTTGACTACGGGAATTTGAATACCATTATAATTCTGGATCCTTATCCTTTACCTCTCAAAGCACAGATCTCTAGGTGCGTTGAGAAGGCCAAGGTATTCTCAAAACTTGATCTGTTGAATGCTTTTAATCAAATCAGGATTGCAGAAGGAATGGAATGGTTAACAGCATTCAGAACTAAGAAGGGTATCTTCTAGTTCCGCCTAATGCCTTTTGGATTGAAGAATGTCCCGGCTTGCTTTCAGCGGTTAATTGATTCAGTCCTGGGAGATCTCCTAGGTGTTTGTGCCATTGCATATATGGATGACATCTTGGTGTTTTCTCTGGATGAGGAGTCTCATAAGGCCCATTTGTCAGCAGTTGTAGAGCACATTCTCCAAGCAAACTTGATCATCAAAAGGAGTAAGTGTGAATTCTTTAAACGTAAGGTTACCTACCTGGGTAATATTATCTTTGAGGATGGCCACACCATTGCCCCGGACAAGGAAGCTGCGGTTTGAGAGTATGCTACGCCAGTGACAGTATTCCAAATTTGTAGTTTCCTGGGTACATGTACGTTCTTGAAGAAATTCACCCCCCACTTGTCTGAGGTGGCCGCCCTTTTATATTCAGCTAGTGGAAAGATGACTTTAGTCTGGACGCCTGAGTGTGCAAGTGCCTTCTCAGCAGTCAAGGCTCTTTTATTGTCCTCCCCAGTGCTAAGACATGTGGATCCTGAGCTTCCTTTTGTGGTTTCTGCTGATGCATTTAAATTTGCTGTGGCTGGTGTACTGTTGCAGACGGCTAGTGACGGGATTGAGAGACCTGTAGGGTATTTCTCCCAGAAGATAGAAGCTTGAGAACGCAACTACATGATTTACGACAAGGAATTGTTAGCTGTTGTGGAATTGTTAAAGCACTGGCATCACCATCTCATGTCAGCACGTCATCCATTTGTAGTAAGAACTGACCACAAAGCTCTTCTATATTATTGACAACCCAGGGTTTTGTCAGGTTGCCAATCCAGATGGCATGATGATCTGACAAGATACAAGTTCTGCTACAAGTTTATTAAGGGATCTGACAATCACTTGGCTGATGCTCTAAGCAGGAATCCCTCCCATCTCCCAGATGCTAGTATGGACGCCAAGTTTAACACACATACTATGATTCCAGACGAGGTTGTGGTGCCTTTTGTATTGCCTCTGACAGCTACGTTGGCCACCATGTCTTTAGCTGAGGGTGCAGACCTGGACTTGTATTCCAAAGTTAAGTTCCTGCAACCTTTGTCCAAAGGTTATGATAGGCTATTAGAGCTAGCATGTGCAAACCCAGTAGGTCAGCCTCAGGGTTATCATAAGATTGGTCCAGTCCTATATCATCAAGGTTGCTTGTGGGTCCCTGAAGGCACTATTTGGGATGAGATCATGGAGGCTAATCATACCTGTCCAGTGGCTGGCCATCCAGGGAAAGACAAGACAGTGGAACTTATCTGCCGCCAGTTTTCCTGGAAAGGTTTGACTGTGCAGTGGGCCACTTTTGTTAGAGATTGCCTGGTATGTGTTCAATCCAAGGCCAGTTGGAATAAGACTACTGGTTTACTGGTCCCACTTCAGCATGCTGCGGGCCCCTGGACGTCTGTGTCGGTGGATTTCATCGGCGAGCTTCCCAATTCCAATGGGTTTAACACAATCATGATGGTAGTTGATTTTTTCACAAAGATGGCACACTTTGTACCTTGCTCAACCACAATTAGTTCAGTGGAAACCGCTAGGCTATTTGTAAACAGAATCTTCTCTCTACATGGCATCCCAATGGAGATTGTAAGCAATTGTGGTCCTCAATTTATTGCTCAGTTCTGGGAAGCTTTTACTGAAATCCTTGGTATCAAATTGTGCCGCTCTACTGCTTTCCACCCCCAGTCCAATGGACAAACAGAGAGGGTAAACCAAAGTTTGGAGGTCTACCTACGCTGTTACACAAATGCGCAACAAGATGACTGGTGTGATAATCTACCCATGGAAGAGTTCACATATAATAACACCCCACACACGTCAACTCAAGTATCGCCATTTTATGCCAATCTGGGCTGCAATCTTTCTTCCAACATGGGTCCTTGTTTGGTTAGCAACGTGGAAGCTGCAACTGATCAAGCCACTAAATCAAAGCAGGTCCATCAGGAGCTCCAAGTTACTCTCGCCGCCGTGACAACTTACAAGGAATATGCAGATCACAAGCGCCAGGAAGGTACAACTTACAGGCCAGGTGATTTAGTCATGGTTGATGCTCGCAATATGAAACTTAAGGTTCCCTGTTGCAAATTGGGTCCCAAGCAAGTTGGTCCCTTCAAGGTAGAACATCAGATTGGTCCCTCTGCCTATTGGCTGGATTTACCTCCTGCTTTCAAGATTTTCCACACCTTCCATGAATGTCTCCTTACTCTCTTCAAAGGAACAGAGACCCCCTCTTCCCAACCCATTCTTGTGGAAGGAGAACCTAAGTACAAGTTAAATTGTATTCTGGTTTCCTGCAAGAATTGCCGCCGTTTGCAATATTTGTTATCTTGGAAAGGTTATCCTGATTCTGAAAACTCCTGGGTTCCCCACTACAATTGTTCAAATTCCTCTGATCTGATCCACGAGTTCTACAAGCGCAATCCCACTGCTATTAGTCACCCTGAACTTACCCTCACTGCAATGAAACTCCCACCTGCTCATAAGAATTTCTCTTTATCCCATCTCCCAGATGGTAGTATTGTGCCCAGGGCTAAAGCGGAGGGTAATGTCACAGTAGGTTCCATAATGCCGGGTATTGTCCGTTCAAGTAAGAAGGCACGGAAGGCCGGAAAACCTATATCAAAATTGACCAAGTTAACGGATTTAAACCAAACAGTTGATTGAAAATGGGTCATAGCTGCTCCCGTTTGCCAGCTGAAACCAGCTCCCCCTTGCAAACTGACATTGATAAATTGACGTAATATGAGGGTCACCCAATATAAGCTTATTAATTGGCATGGTTGTCAGAAACTGGTCACGCAAGGGTTCTTTGCAACCTGGTCTAGATACTTGCTTGAAGATGCCAAAGGAATAGGAGATCAAGACTCAGGTGGTATTGCTTAGTCAATTTTTCTGGTATATATTGAATAATTTTCCCTGTTTCAACTCTAAGAGTTGAGTCCTTCTAAATTTACTCAATAAAAATCAATTATCCAAAGTTCTAATTTTAAATTTTAAAAATGCATCCTGTGCTCAGGTTGTTGCGGTATATCCTGTACAATCTGATTCTGAACAGAATCATTTCAGGAAGATGGGGCCCAGCATCCAGAACTTTGTTGTCGGCACTGCAAAATGTTAATTTCATGCCAGCCAATTTTGTAGCTCCTCCCCCCATTCTGGAAAATGAATATTGTGTCACTTCTCAATGCCCAGAATTCTACACTGAAGATGCATTGATGCTTTCCCAGGTCCTTTATCTTGGTTTACTCTGGTTATGATTGATTGTTCTACTTAATCCTGGAGTTTCAATTGGAAATTTCACAAAAAGATATTTAAAGCCGTGTTGGTGGTTAATCATCAATTCTATGTGGATTTGGGTGGTAATTCCCCATCATTTAGAAACGGCTTCATATTATCCAGTGATTTCTGTCACAGAAATGGTATATTGTACCAGCACTTGCCCAACCGCTCAACCAGGCAACCAAATTCTCACAGGTTCTAATCATAGCTGTGGCATCTTGGCATGCTGCAGCCAAACCCATGATCATGAAGAAACAGCTAATTCCCTTCTCTCCCCAGTTCCCAGTGCGCAATTTCTGAACCATTTTGCAAGCATCACTGAAAATGATGCCTCCAGGCCTCTGGCGGCACAAAAGGCTAAGTATTCCTCAGTAAGTTTAAGTAGTGAGGAGGAGCCTTCCTCACTGTTGACATCTTAAAATAAACAACTTTATGCCCAGAACCCATTATTTTCTTGCAGAAATCATCTATTTTTGCACCAATATAATCATTCTGTTTGCCTCTCTTTGTGAATCTACTACACAATACACCCACACCCATCATTTCCCTCCTGGTTCTGCTCCTATCACCTTGGTCAAGCCTACCTGTCTTTTTGACTTGGAGTTCTTTCATCCCAACCACCTGGATCTCTCCCCTGGCCACCCAAGAGTGACCCTTTTTCCCTCCATGAAGAAGATCCCCTCCACTCCCCCCTTGCTCAGCGTGCCTCCTGTCCAAGACTTCAGTAAGTTAGGGTTCATCTACATTAAATTATTGGGGCTGGCTGATCAGGTTGTGCTTCATACTGGAAGTTGGCACCCCCTAGCCACTACTGTGAACTATATTACCAGGATTGCGTCAATTATGTACATGGTCTTTCAGGCCTGGCCCGCCTCCCCTGTGGGAGTCCAGCAGACTCTGGTATGGGCTGTGACAAGCTTCATCAAAATAAATGCTGCTGGGGGCAGGATCTTGGATGTCTCTGTATGCCACAATACACTCCTCAACAGTTCCTGTCATTGTGAAGGTTCTGAGTTCTGTCATGATCATCATTTCAGAGTCCTTGATGGCAAGCTTTGCTAGTAAAGGCTTGCTTGAATACATTAAAGCCTTTGTTTTGGTCAGGATTTCTCTCAAACCAGTCACTCACAAATCAGAAGGTTGTACCTGTTACTTGGAGGGCAATTTCACTAGCCCAGAGTCTTTGGAGATAACCCACCAAATCAAACTTGTTTTGTGTACTTTGGATCATGAGATTGGCATTTTCTTGGTATAGCCCTGAGAACGTTCCAATTTCTGCTGAGCAGAGATGCTGAAATACAATGTTGGGTATTTTGGGTACGTCGGGGCTTGGAGGCAGGTTCATGACTCATTGGGTACCAAGAAAATTGTATTATTCAGTAGGTATGAGGATATTGTTAAAGACAGTGTATCCTGCGGTGAGTCTTGTCTTTCTTTATATCATTGCCAACTGGTAGGCAGAGTCATCTGCTGGATAATTTTATTTGGAGAATTTTTTTAAGTTGTGTAGGTGTGGATAACCTACTTGTGCTATCACTATTGAGTATATACTTTTGGAAAGTATAATAAATAAGATAAAGGAAAAGTTTAAAGAGAGAATGATTCTTTATTTGATATGAATATTGAAGATTATATAGTATCATGGCAAGCTGCATACTGTTCATATACATCATGGTAGTCATAGGGCTTGTCTGGGTAGTGTTCCAATTAGTATTCAAAAATTTTAATTCCCTTATAAGATGAGCATCTGATTAGAGTGCCACCAATTATTCATCAGTTGAGGAATTGCTAAGGGGCTTACTTCTCTTAGAGGGAGTAATCATAGATGTTGCAACACAGGCTATGAGTTTTAGCTATGAATAAGGTACTTATATGTTTGATATTTGCTAAAATATTTTTAGTTTAACTTATTTTTTATTTTCAAAGGGTTGAAAACATGGTTTTATAAATGTGTACTTTACTATGTGTGTTGGAAATAAGGGCTTAAAAACCAAGATGTTGTAAACATGCTGTTGGAAAGGAGGTGGGACCAATTAAGTTCACTATCAATAAGATATAAAATATGCCAAATATTTCAAATAATAATATTTATAAAAGGGATTTATTTTAGCTTAATTATTATAAGGTAAACAATATGTATTGAGAAAACAATAGCTGGGTCAAAAAGGCCTAGGCATCAGGTGACAAAATAATCTGACGGAAATCCTCCTGGCCTGATTTATAGCATGTAATTATTTCGGGGAATTGATTATTAAACCTGTTCATCATAGTCCAGTAGATCTGGCACCTTTCTTTGGGGACTGTGAGGTTATGCCGATTTAAACTAGGAATTTTATGGCGAAATTTGGTTCATTCGCGAGACTGATGGGGTATATTTGGCAGGGGAGGGCAACAGTTTTCCACACATCGATTTAGGAAGGTGGATTTATTAAGATTTATTAGGATGTGGCTGTCTATTCAGGGGCCTAAGACAGGGATTGTGGCCCAGGACTATTGAAGCGAACTTAGCCGCAGAATTCCGCTTGCGCATGCTGCCAACCAAGATCAAGGCTGGATGTGGCATGCAAGAGTGACGTGGTTTATTTCTGCTCTGTCCCCAGGAGTTTAGCTTGATCAAGCTGGGTGCATAAGTATGGTGGGTATTGCTCGTCTCCTGAGTACTTCTGATCAGTGTGACGATGTAATATATATTCCAACCGAAATGCATACAATGATCGATTGCTGCAAATTCAAGGATTCTGTTGTGACAATGGTGGATTTTAAAGAAGATACGGTTTGTTGGCAGAGATTTTTGAATAGCCAGAATAATTTGAGTTATTAAACTGAACGCATATTTGATTGGAATTAATTATCTTCATAGCATTAAATTTTCTAGAGGGTATGCTTTAATCTTGAAATCAACTGTTTGAAAAGCAGTACATTGTCAGTGTTTCTAGATTTATCACGAGTGTGCAGCAAATTCGAAAGAATGCCAATTGATTGGCTAGTAGAACATGAACCAATGTATGGTTGGTTCGGTAATATGCATTTTGAAAAACTGTCAGTTATGCGCCGAGGGGTTTACTTTGTCGTTGATGGCATAAGACGCTGCTTAGTCATTGCTTCAGTTACTTAAATCAATCAGTACTTGTCTATGCAGTAAAGGCTTTTTGGGATGTCTTGAATTCGAAATTGGCTGGGATCAGTGCTGTAATAGATGTGATCGGAATAGTTTAGACTACCTTAAGCTGGCTTCGAGATGGGTGGACACAATATTAAAGCAAAGGATTGTAGGACAGCCCCTGAAAGCAGACTAAAACAGCACTCTTAGGTTGTCCAGGGGCAAAGGATAAATATTTGACTATACCACCCAAGAATTTTTTGTTTGTTTCGTATGATGTTTTATCCTGTCCAAGACCTCGACTACTACCGTGATGTTAACAATGCTCCGTTTATTCAAGATGGCCCACCACAGGTTCATAGCAACTATGCTCTGCGATCTGATCTTGCCTCTGCTATTGCATGGGTCATCCACTCGGGTGATGTGCAAGCAAAAGAAAAGATGCGGCGCTCGATTAAAATAACGTACTTGTTGCGCTTACTACTGCTGATTTCCATCACCTCTCTTATCTGTGTAGGACTACAGCTTATCCTGGGTGCTTTCTCAGCCTACATTTTCTGGGTAGTGATTGTTGTACTAGCTTTGGCCTTTAGTCAGTTGATGGTAAAATACGAGTTTTTTTGATTTACTAAAACCCCAGTCTTTGTCACGCTACTTGCATATTCTCAACCTATCCAACGACCCCGAGTCAATAACTTACACGATGGACCCCGAATGGGCTGCACCGCCCCCACCACCCACTTATTCGCGCGCCACAACCACTCCCCCTGCATACGAGAGCCCTAAAGCTTCCCAGACCAACCTTGCGCTCTCACCTGAAGAAGGCACAAGCCATTCTAACCTCCCAATGGCCGAAGCACCTAACTCCTCGTTAGCCCAACGCCTTCTTCAGAGTGTGCAGAGCACATGACCCTGTATATTGATCACCTCGATTGTAATCCAAAAACCCCCATAAGCATTTCACTTTAAGTTACACTCCCCTCTAGGCTAAGAAAAATGCACCTAGTATATGTTTTCAAACGTATATTTAAACTACTTCATGCTTTATTCATCCTATCAAGCTTCGCTATTAAGTTGGCCAGTGCTTTTTTCATTGATATGAATTTCTTACCCAAAAACTAGATCTTGCTAATAGCAATCCAACAACGAATTTTAGGTGGAGCAGCTGTCAAGGAAGTTTAAACCTTTTATTTCGTTTTTATTTTAGTTCCTTGTACTGTCTAGACTTTTCAAATTTAGTGGCAATATTTTATATTAAAGATAGCCATATTTCTTGCAGCGGTTCCAACTTTTGGATTCGTATATTAATTTATGTACTCTGACTTATTAGCCGCTCCCAATAGTTGCATCTTCAACCCTATGCTCCCATATTGAATTTTCACGATGAAGCAAAATGATATTTTATAAAGATACCCACCTGTTAGCTATGAAGCCTTTCTCACACGTAAATTCTAGAGGAGTTGGTTCATGCTAATCACGCCCTTTTATTCTAGGGCTAAGAATGTTCTACATTTTCTTGGCGTGCAATCCTTTTGTTAAGCGATATCAACACCTTGTTGGACCCTGCATACGAAACGGGCACGCAAATATATAGCAACTTCCTTGGGCATATGTGTTCAGTAAAAGTCAAGTTAATCAAGTAGCGTCCCGTTTGGAGTTACTTATCTATGCCATATGTATTAAAAATCAGGGGTTAGTTTAGGAGTTTAATTTGACACAGTGAAAAATTGGGGTGCCTCAGTAGGCTGCAGAACCTCCCCAGAAGCAGTAACGCTTTTTCAAAAAGCATATCGAATCAAATCTTCAATTGAAGCTCTCTTCATTACCACACCATACATCGTGACCTCCAGCGAAAGCTATACCAGACAACCTACATCTAGAAAACTTTTCGGGTTTAAAAGAGGCGTATCCAAAACCCCAAGTTTTCTCCTTCCAAGTTGAAAGCCACCCCCGTGAGAATTCCACGTCACCTACTTCATCAGAGGACGGGTAGACGCCTCTATTAAACATCCCAAGTAAAAATAGCAGCGTGTAGCCATATTTATTGGCTAAGCTCAACCCGCTGCACGTGATATGCCTTTAGAGTTCAGCACCTTTCTGTCATCTTTGAGCCAGTACCTGCAGGATGTGCGCGCATCTCTATGATTAAATGCATGCACTGCGATGCTCTACCAAACCACGGTTACCGCCAGAAACGGCCCTCAAAGGTCCAAAGATCGAAACTCCAGTTTCAAAAACATTGGCTTGAAGGGGTTGCGTTCCAAAAATAAATAAGATAATCGTTGTACTTTCGTGGTATTTAAAGCATTTTTCAATCGTTTTTACATAAACGGGGGACTTGATTAATAGCAGCTAGCTCAATCTGGGGCCTTCCATATACCGTGAAGGAGCCACAATGCTAGGGTACAGTACTTTTCAGAGCTGTTGAGATAGACAAACCAGAATCAGCTCAAAGCGAAACAAAGTCACCCATGGATCAAACCATAAATGGTGCCAAGTAGATACTTCTGGGAATATACAATACAAAATAAGGGGAAGATTAAAGAAAATAATGATATCCTTATTTGATATAGAAAAAGGGTGATATAACTAAGTTATAGGCCACATGGCGCTATGTAGAACATGCATACCATATGGCCCTGGGAAGAGTTGGATTACTTGGGAACTTCAGGGATCGATTTAGTCTGACATAGGGCAAAATTTCAGTGCCACTTCTTTACTTAGAGATTGGGACATGTATCAGGGAAAGATTTCCCAAGAGGGAGTAATCAAAGGTGTTGCAACAATAGTAGGGTTAAAACACCATTCCATGCTTGGTTCATCATTACAGCAAATGTTGCTAGACCATTTTTCATACCAAAGTTCATTTATTCAAGCTGCCCAGACATTCCTGACAGGTAAAGAGAGCCATGCTGCCGTAAGGATGAAAGAGCCAAAAAATTATGAGAAAGGCACAAGAAAACATGCAGTTCTGGAAGAAAACCCTGGGGGGAGGGTTGCTGCAGCTAGTTATGCATCTTGATCTGGTAGGATCACAACCACTTAGGCTGAGGGGAGATTAACCAGGTCTGGGATTATGGAGAGCTCTTATTATAAGCCACTTCAGGCTTTGCTTTCTGGCTTTTTATATAAAATCTGGCCAACTATTCAGCCCATCTTGTGGTTAAGAAGAGCTATGAGTGGATGTACTGGTTGAGTCTTGTCTAATAAGGAGTGTAACACTACTGTGTGGATCACATCATAGGGTAGTGTGAAATTCTGCTGATCTGAAGGGCTCTGGTGTTTTTATGGGAGTGAATATAAAGATCCCACCCACTTCTGTTTGGTGGAGTGGATACATTTATGGTCTTTTAGATCATGCCAAAGTTTATAAATTTTCTTTCAAAGAGCCAGATCACATTCTGAACACTGTCTTTTATTGTCCTTTTCTTAAACCATGACTTGGCCCTACACTGTTTTAAGATCAACTTTTGAGAAGATCTTTAGTCCAGAGAAGTGTCTAAAGAGGTTTTCAATGAGCAGGTATAGGGTTTTAACCGCTGCTGCATTTAGCTCTCTATAATCTGGTTACAAGTCTGACTGTTGCAACTGAACCAATGAGGATTCAGTATTTGAATTGGGGAAGACAACAGTCCAATAGAAAGGACAAGAATGATAAGAATAAGTTGTTGTTTATTATATAATACTGTGATTAATATACTATATGTGAAAAGCCACTGAGCCACAAGGGGGTGGCATGTTTCATATAAGGTTCAAAGCCAAGGAATAGCTTGTGTGGGATCAGCAGATTGAATTGATAGGGCTCCTAATTAGGAGAAAGTGTCTGCCGCTCGATATCTCTATCAGGCAGGTCCATGTTGTTAGATACGCCAAGGGTGACTCATTGAGGGCCCCCTGTGTATTGTAAGATAAGTTGGCAGGCAAGTCTGAAAACTTGGTTGCAACACCCCCTTGCCCCCTGCTTGTCGTCAGACACCAGGATCAGAGTCTGCGGAAGATCTGGGAAGGTCCACACAAACAACCTTTGTGTGGGGATGGCACAGCAGGGGCGCAAGCAATCATTGTGAAGTCTTTTGGTGTTTCCCTGGGCATCTTCAAGTTGGTAGGCGTGATTGTCATAGATTGTGGCTTTCTTGAAGGGCCCTAGGTGGTTGGATTCCAATTTAGCTGAATTGGGGTTAAGGGTGTAGACAGAGTCTCCTACGGCGTATCTGGCCTTGAGGTGCTTTGTCCCTCCCTCAATTTGTTTGTGTTTGATTTCCCAGGCTTTAGCACGCCACTGGCTCAGGGAAGGGGTAGGTAACAAAGGGGGTTTTACAGATACTGTGGATCATAGCTGCCCTTGTTCTACTCCCGTCAATCCATCAGGCGTCCCAAAGGCCAGAGTGCTGGGACTGAACCCAGTGCCCCTGTTGATTCTTGCTTGTAAGATGAGAAGGGCAGTGGGGAAGTGTTCAGTCCACACAGTATTAAGGTGCTCCTGTGAGAGCTTGACAATCAATTAAACCAGAAAATTGTTCAGCCACTCCACACGTCCATTGGCTTGGGGGTGATAGGATGTTGTGACTATTTGTTGGAGGGCGTTCTTGGCGCAGTACACCTTCATGACATGCCCAACAAGTTTGGGGCCACCATCTGTGATAAGGCGTTTGGGTTGTCCAAAGCGGCCACAATTTCCTTGCCAATGAAGCAGTGATGGTGGTGGTGGTGTGGTTAGTGGTCGCCCATGCTACTGGCCAACAGGTGAATTATTCAATGGCTGTTGTTGCAACATCTTCAATTACTCCCTCTTGGGGAATTAACACCCCAAGTAAATCATCAAATGGCTCACCAGCCAGTCAATAAACTGGTGGCACCATTATCAGTCAACCATCTATGATGAGGATCACTCAATCCAGGTCCTAAATGGAACACAACTTGATTAAGCCTTGTGACTCAAGAGGAACATTACTCAGATAAGCCCCATGACCTCCATGACATACATGGACAGCATGTGGCTTGTCATGATACTATATATTATTCTATATTCATATTCAATAAAGTATCATTCTCTTCTTAAATATTCCCCTTATTTTGTTTATTATACTTCCTAGAAGTATAAACTTGACACTGTGATGATGTAATTCTTCCCAAGTCTGTCTTTGGGAAGAGGCCCAACAATGTTGAGGGCCCACTGCTCAAAGGATTTCATGGCCTTAATGGGTAGGACGGACTTGGGGGTGCAGGCTTAAACGTGTTCTTTTTGCACAACACACAGGTCTCAAGGAGGTCCAAGATGTTTTGACGCATACACAGTCACCAAACCTTATGTTTCATGATTTTGAAGAGGTTGTATCCTCTGACATGACCCAAGGGGCAGTGGTAGTGTATTATGATGTCACATTGTTGTGTGGTGGGAATATAAGGTGTCTTTTTACCTGTCTCTGCCCGGCGGCAGACATTGCCCACATTGGTGGTGAACTGGCTTTCATTGTCCTTCAATTGGAGATGGTTACCAAATTAAGACCTTTGTATTGGGTTACCTCAGGGCGGAGATAAAGTATTGGCTAATCTGGGTCCAAATCATTGTCCTTGGTGATGAAAACTACATAGAGCCTTGAAAGGGCGTCCACTGTGACAAGTTTCTTCCCAGGCTTGTACTTGATGCACAACTTGTAGGGGGACAGACGGTCAACCCAGCCTGCCTGGCAGTGTGTCAAGTGGGACTGCGTGTTGAAGTACTGAAGTGACTTGTGGTCTGTCAGAACGCGGGGTGGAAACATGGCCTCCTCCAAGTAACAGCACCATTTCATTACACAGTGTACAATTGCCGCTAGTTCTTTATCATGGATTGGGTAGCGTTGTTCTGAGTCAGTGAGCTTCCTGGATTTTTATGCTACAGGGAGAAAGACACCCTTGTCAGTTTCTACCCGTAACACGCCTCCTATGGCCCTGTCAGAAGCGTCAGTATTGAGCTTGTATTGGCGTTTCCAATTGGGTAATTGCAATACAGGCACAGTTTTAAGTTATTGCTTCAACATCTCAAAGGCTTGATCTCTGGCAGGAGTCCAATGGAAGCACTGTTTAGTGTTCAGAAGCTCAGTGAGAGGTGCAATAAGTTCTCCACAACTGGGGATGAACTTGCACACGTAGGCAACCATGTCTAAGAAGGTACACACCTGGCCCACATTGGTGGGGGTGGCATGCTTGTGATTGCCTTAATTTTGGCAGGGTAAAGCTTTATCTCTTGGGAAGAGATGGTGTGCCCAAGGAACAAGAGCTCTGACTTGAGGAATTCACATTTAGAGGGTTTAGCCTTCAATTGGGCTTTCCAAAGGGTGTCAAGGACAGCACAGAGGTGTTGGAGGTGCGTGGTTTGATCTTGAATAAAGACAATAATGTTGTCAAGGTACACAACCACGCATGTCCCAATCAATTCCTCAAATGCTTTGTTCATTAACATGGTGAAGGTGGAAGGAGTGTTAGTCATTCCAAAGTTCATGACCTGGCACTCAACCAATCTGTAGCGTGTGCAGAAGGCAGTTTTTCCTCATCCCCTGGTGCAATGCGGACCTGGTTGTACCTTGCAGTGTCACGGTAGGTTCCATAATGCCAGGTATTGTCTGTCCAAGTAAGAAGGCTTGGAAGGCCGGGAAACCTGTATCAAAATTGACCGAGTTAATAGATTTAAACCAAAAAGTCAATCAAAAATGGGTCACGGCTGCTCCAGTCTGCCAGCTGAAACCAGCTCCCCCTTGCAAACTGATGTTGATAAATCAACGTAATATGAGGGTCACCTGATATAAGCTTATTAATCAGCATGGTTGTCAGAAACTGGTCACGCAAGGGTTTTTTGCAACCTGTACTATATACTTATTGGAAGATGCAGAAGGAATAGGAGATCAAGACTCAGGTGGTATTGCTTAGTCAATTTTTCTGATATATATTGAATGATTTTCACTGTTTCAACTCTAAGAGTTGAGTCCTCCTAAATTTACTCAATAAAAATCAATTATACCAAGTTCTAATTTTAAAATTTAAAAAGGCATCCTGTGATTGGGTTGTTGCAGTATATCCTGTACAATCTGATTCTGAACAGAATCATTTCAGAAAGATGGGGCCCAGCATCTGGATCTTTGTTGTTGGCGCCGCCAAATGTCAATTTAATGCCAGCCAATTTTGTAGCTCCTCCCTCATTCTTGAAAATGAAAATTGTGTCACTTCTCAATGCCCAGAATTCTACACTGAAGATGCATTGATGCTTTCCCAGGTCATTTATATTGGCTTACTCTGGTTAGAACTGATTGTTCTAATTAATCCTGGAGTTACAATTCGAAATTTCACAAAAAGATATTTAAAGCCGTGTTGGTGGTTAATCATCAATTCTATGTGGATTTGGGTGGTAATTCCCCATCATTTAGAAATGGCTTCATATTATCCAGTGATTTCTGTCACATTACTCAACTCTTCTACGTCTGAGTTTTTGGAAGAAGTTTGTCATGAATTTGTGTTTCTTTTCTCCTGCTCCATTGAGATATCTGTGTTTACCATGTTTATTTGCATCAGTTTATTTCTGAGTTTTCAGTTTGGGCTTTTTTTAATTTGTGGTTTCCATCTCCAGTTGCAGTTGTAGAGACTGGATCCTCTGTTTCCTATTTCTGTTGCGTCATGTCATTTTGGCGCCCGGATTATTTTCCTGCCCCACCCACTGATGAAATTTTGCATGAAGTTTTGTCAGCATTATCATTTTATTCCAGCTCTAGCCTTAGTCACAAATCCCAAGTTTACCATGTGATGATGAAGGTTTCCAAAGATGCTTGAGAATGGTTGTTGTCCATGGTAGAGCGCAATCCACATGTTTTAACTGAGAGTGCATCTCTATACTCTTTGTTAAAAAATTTGTGTGCATCTATTGAGGAGCTCAAAGTATATCATAAGCTGTACGCCTTCTGTCAGGGTACAACTCCGCTTTTGGTATTCCTTCCTCAGTTTCTTACCTACTGCTGTACAATTGATATTCCCAAGGTGAACAAACTCTCAGCGTTGTGGTTAGCAGTTGACCAGACTGCCCAGGATTTGGCAGTTTGGGATTCCCTGTTAACCACAACTGAGGCCCTGGTAAGCCAAATTCTTTCTCTGGTCTAAAATCTGTCTACTTCCAAACAAGATACGTTGGTAATTGAGGATAAAACCGCTGCGCGCTCTTGGTTTTTTGGTCCTTGCTCTGCGGTAGTTCTTTCCAACCAAAGCCAAGATTGTTCTTTCCCTAGCTTGTCTCAGCTACAATTGGCAGTGGTGAACAAAACCAGTGATGTAAAGGAGGCCCCTATAGTGTCTGTTCCTGATAGTTCCTTGGAAATGCTTCAGCATGTTGTACCTGCAAAATCTTCCGTTATTACATCCAAAGAGTTGCCCCTCACTCCCATTGATTGTGATAACCCTGTTCTTCCAGCTGCCGTCCAAGAAACAATCAAGCGTTACTTCCAGGAGCGTTGTGAATAACGGCATTCACCATGTTTCAATTTTGCCTTTGTTGGGCCGTTTCAAAGACAAATCTCTTGCTTTTGCTTTTGACTCTCAAAATGAACTGGCTTCCACTTCAGGAAATATGATTGTTTGGTTTCCTGACTCTGCACAACTCACTTGCCCCACTCATGCTTGTGGCGAGTGATTCTACTGTCAGGTAGTGTTTTGTGGTATTCCTAACCACTATATATTCCATTTCCATATTCACCAATAAAATTAAGTTCTATTCACATTTTTGTCTTTGTGTCTTCTGTACTTCCACGCCTCTCTCTAGCCACGCCTAGTAGAGATTATTCATCCAGGGCTTCAAGGTAAACGCAATTGCCTTCCCTGCCATCTAACTGAGACTTAGTATGAATCCAATCCTAAGGTTAGGATTACCCGTTGTGTGTCTGTGCCGCGCCTCAGAACACAACAAAAATGGTGCTCACTACAGGGGCTGTAAGCCCCTTGGTTATCCCTTTTGCATCTACATTTGCAGGTCCCTCACCTCCACCTATTTGGGGGTCAACCTTGCCTGAAATTACCAGCCCTCCTATTGAGGAAGACATCACCAACCCGCCTATTGTCCCTACTGTATTGAACCTTGGGAATGGTCCCCTCTTAGTTGCTTACCCCATGGGTACCCCTGACTTGGAACAAGTCATGGTGGTAGCCCTTGGGATAGCTCAGGACAGGGCCATCCCTCACCTTCAACTACAGTTTGGCCGTGCCAAATACTATGAGTTAATTGTGGCCCCTCAGTTTCCACAACATCTCCTCTCAGCAGCTGGCTCCGCTGATCACCTGCTGTCATTCTTTGTACAGCCTGCCTTGGCCCACCACCAGATGATGTTGGGACTCCACGTCCAAGAAATCTCATCTTTACAAGCAGCTGTTACCCATCATTGGGACCATTTTGCTGCCTACCAACAGTGGATAAATTCCCTGTTCTCCCTGATATCTGATAATCAGTGTGATTTGGTCACCTCTCAAACACGTCTAGTCAATTCCATCAAGAAAATGTGCCAGTCCATCCCTGAGTACGTTAGGGAGCAACTACATGAGTTTCACCAGTTAGAACAACCCTGGCAAACTCAAGTAGACTCCACCCTAAACACTTATCTCTCCAACTTTGAGCGCCTAGTGCAACAGCTCAATGCATTTAGTGTCTATTCCTTTGAGCAATTGCAACAGGTAGCTGACCTTGCCACCCAAGGTCTAAATGAACTCAGTGCGGAATTCAATCAAGAGAGAGCTACCACTGCCACAGCTATTGCCAAACTTCAGAGTCAGGTGAATGAGCTGACCACTCCCAAACCTGATGTTCCGCCTTCTCCTCCTGCTGATGATCTGGTGGACAGAGAGCAGAAAATCTGGGAAGCCATCCAGGAATTACGTGCTTCCACTCATAGCCAAGGACATCCTACTGAAATGCCTCAACCTGATCCCCAGGTTCTTGCGCTGACTGCTCAGGTTGCTGAACTACAGCAAGAAGTTGCTGCTTTATGTGAGGTAGTAACAGTCGCGGCCAGCCCACTTGGGGTCAACAAGGAGGATGGCTGTTGTCCTGGTTTGACGGGGGCTCCTTGAATCCACTGTGCCAGAGAGTTGATTGCCCTAGCTAATGAGGTGGATCATTTGAAATGAGACCAGACTGAGTTGGACAGGGACGTACAGGAGATGAGCGAGTTGATCAATTTGGTAAACAACAGATTTGCCCCTTGCCTATCAGTGGGGCCATCCCTTACTTTGCGGCTGGCTGAGCTCTCCACTGTTGTCACTACCCAAGGACAACGCCTAGATGTTACTGAACAACAGACCACTCTAGCCAACACTACGGGTGCCAGAACTACCGAGACTCTGACAACCCTTGAAGGAAGTGTTTGACAACTATGGGCTAGACAACCCCCCTCCAAATCTGAAGCTGAGTTCTCCCCACGCATAAATGTACTTGACAGCAGCAATGGTGGTCCAGCTCCCAAGGCACACTTCAAGCCTATCTTTAAGCAAGTCTTTGATCCCAAAACCTCAACTATTGCAGCTTTCTTAACTATTTATGAGACTGCCATGAGGTGAGCATCAGATGAGGTTAAGAAGGAGCACATTCTAAACTGTCTACACCCGACCTGTCAAGAAGTAGTTATGCCAGAGCTGCCCACCATTGAGACTTGGGAAGAAATGAAACAGCTCCTGATTGACAACTTTTGTGGCAACCTTAGCTTGGAAGTAAAAAAGGATGCTTTTATGCACATTTTCTTTAAACCCAAGGAGACTCAGGCTAAATTTGCAGACATATTCTACATGGAGGGACAACAGTTAATAACAAGCAGACAATTGACGGCACATGAAGCATATATGGCCTGTGCCCAGGCCCTCAAGGTGAATCAACTCCTATGCCTTCATTTCAAGGCCCACAAGGCTATGCTGTCCTCCATGAAAAGTATCAAGACACTGCTCCAAGATATGCATCTTACCCATTCTGGGGCAGTTGTTCGGGAAAGTTGTGCCGCTTCTAACTCTGGCTCCTCTTCTCACGGCCCTTGTATCCTCACTATGAACTCCCAAAATTCTCCTTGACGTCAGGGTTGCCACAACTGCGGTCAAATAGGCCACCACTCTCGCGTCTGCACCAATCCGCGGGTTGAAGGAGCTGATCCCAAGGATTAGTCGGGAAAAGAACAGTCAACCTAGAGGTGGAGACGCTCTTGGTTGACAATTCTTCCCAGTCTCCTCCTACACCTCTGCCTGCTACTGACTCTGAGCCTGCTGATGATGAAGCTCCTCCTATCCTCCTCATGTTCCATGACATTTCTGATGATTCTGATGTGGATGAATCTGATGTTGAAGACCATGATGCATACAGGTATTCTGTTCTTGCCGTCCCTGAGACTATTGCAGTTCCCTACAAGCTATGATCTGGGAAGACTACAACTACTACCAAGCCCTTGTCTGAGGCCAAAGCAGTTGTCTCCTGCCCCTACCTTACTCAGGCAAAACAGTCCCCTGTATTAGTGGAATCATCAGAGGAAGCCGCTGAAGTTGCAGACGCTGTTTTCAAGAATTTATCTGTCTCACTCCCTCTCCAGACTGTATATAAGGAGTTTCTGGGACTACAATGCATGATTGAGAAATGGGACAAGGAACTAGCTGAGGCACAGGATATCTTGGCTGTTCTGCCACCCTTTGGACGCACCACCACCCAAGTAGAGATATTTATCCAAAAGGTCAAGATCAAAGCTGTTCTGGACACTGGTTCTCCGGTCAACGTTGTTTCTTCTAAACTGATGAAGAAACTTAAGCTGGCCCCTGATCTCAACTACCATCAATCCTATGGCACCGCTGGTCTCTCCATGACTTACGCCATTGGTGCATAATCTGCCTTACCAATGCAATTTGGTAAGCTCCTGTTGGCTGCACCGGCTGTTGTTCTAGAAAATGAGAGCCATGACCTTTTGGTTGGTACCCAGTTCCTTTGGGAATATAATGGGATCATCAAGCTAAAGGATGGTTATCTTTCTATCCTAGGGTAAAAAGTCCCCCTGATCTTTGAGGAGCCAATCAAAGTTCCTGGTAAACTTTTGAAGACATGTACTCTGGAGTACCCCACTGGGGTTTTCACCCTAAAGTACCAAACCCATTCCACCAACATGAAGTGTCCTCCCATGGCTTGTCCTGCAACTGAGGGGATCCCCCTCATGGCCACGTCTTCTGTCACCATCCCTCCAGGCTCTCAGGCTATCCTAGTTTCCCAGATATCATATGAACTACCTGAGCAGACTTTCTTAGAGCTGTACTCCCCTCCCTTGCTGGGGCGGAACAAGCCTTACCTTTGTCCTGGAATTCTGGACGTTTCCCACAAGGATCCCATTCAATTACTAGTTGCCAACCTTACTGCGCTTCCTATGACAGTATCTAGAGGACAGGTTGTTGGTTACAGAAAGTTGTTAAATGCTCCTGAAGTCTTGTCTCTTCACCCTTTTGGAACGTTTCAAGACTTTAACCTGTCCAAAGACAAGCCTCAAGTCCTATCTCTGTTCACTGCCCAAGACTTCCCTCAGTTGTCCCCGGTCCAACAGAAAGAGGTGCTTGATTTACTAGACCAATTCTCAGACATCTTTGCTAAAGATAGTACTGATTATGGGCTAGCCAAAGGTGTGATTCATCAGATTGACACAGGAGATGCTCCCCCCTTTTGTGCCAAGCCATACTGCTGCAGCCAAGTGGAAGATGTGCAGGTTTCTAAGGAGCTCAAACAACTGCTGGATGCTGGACTGCTAGCTCCTTCTCAAAGTCCCTGGGCTTCCCCTCTGCTCATCTTAAAGAAAAAGGATGGAGGCCACCGGATTGTGATGGACTATCAAAGGTTGAATTCTCTAACCAAGAAAGATTCCTATCCCTTACCGCGCATTGATGACGCTCTTTGATGCCTTGGAGGTTCTAAGTTTTTCTCTGCCATGGACTTGGCGTCTGGCTACTGGCAAGTTGACCTCTCTCCTGAAGACTGTCAGAAGGCTGCGCTCATCACATCAGAAGGATTGTTTGAACCTACCTGCATGCTGCAAGGGCTCTGTAATGCCCTGGCAACTTTCCAGAGGGCCATGGATTCCATCCTGCGTGATTTGAAGTTGTCGTGTGTCTTAGTCTACCTAGATGATATAACAGTCTTCAGCGCAACTTTCACAGATCACCTAGCCCATCTTAAAGAGGTGTTCATAAAGATCCAAGAAGCTGGCCTCAAGTTAAAGCCCTCTAAGTGTGCTTTCTTCAAAGAGCGCCTTGAATTCCTGGGCCATGAAGTAACCCAAACGGGAATTTGTCCAATGACCAAGAAGGTTGAAGCCATTGACAAAATGCTTCCGCCCACCAACCTCCAAGAAGTACAAGTCTTTCTGGGCATGATGGGTTACTATAGACAATTCATTCCTGATTTTGCTGATACTAGCAAACCCCTGGTCCAACTATTGCGTAATGTCCCTTTTGAATGGACCGCCAGCCAACAGCAAGCCTTTGAGACTCTAAAGCAGAAACTCAAAGAAGCACCCATTTTAGTGTACCCCAATTACAATAAGGAATTCATCTTGTACACTGATGCTAGTGACCTTGCTATTGGGGCTATCTTGGCTCAGCTCAACAATGAAGGTGTGGACCACCCTGTAGCCTATACTTCCTGTGTGCTGAATAAGCATGAAAAGAATTATAGTGTTACAGAGAAGGAGTGCCTTGCTGTGCTGCATGCAGTCAAACAATTCTGCCACTATGTATATGGTACCCATTTCACTGTTGTCACTGACCACGCTTTGCTCAAATGGTTACAACAACTTAAGGAGCCTGAAGGACGCTTAGCCAGATGGGCTCTCCGCCTGCAAGGTTATGACTTCACTGTGCTCCATTGCCCCAGGATTCAACATCAGAACGCTGATGGGTTGTCCCAAATGCCCATCCTTGCCCTACATCCTGCTGAGGCAGACCGCCTGTACGAGCTAATTGGCTACCCTTCTTCCTGGGAAAGTGAGACAGAAGAGGTTTGACTTGCCCTGTCCAAATTGTCTGAAGACACCCTCATACGCGACAACCAACTCTTCAAGAAGGTGCGGGGTCAATACCTGCCATACGTGCGCCCCAGTCTTTGCCTCTCCTTAGTGTCGCAAGCTCATAAAGAAACTGGCCATGGAGGCATTGCCAAGACCTTTGACTGGCTTCAGAAGAATTACTTCTGGGAGAATCTTTGCCTGTTGATCCCAGATGTCATAGCTAGTTGCCATGACTGCCAACTTCAGAGGCCCCAAGCTGCTTCTCACAAGTTCAAATTGGTCCCCCCTCAACATGCCTTTCACACTGTCAGCATTGATGCTGTAGGTCCTCTCTCCCGCTCACGCTCTAGATGCTGCTTTATCCTGATTGCCGTTGACCACTTCAGCAAGTGGGTAGAAGCTCGCCCTACTAAAGACATCACTGCTAAGACTACCACTGCCTTCCTGCTGCAGGATGTTTTCTACTGCCATGGCTGTCCTCAAGTGCTGTTATCAGACAACGGAACCAACTTCAATGCCAAACTTGTAACCTCTGTTGTTGAAGCTCTAGGAACTCACCAGTCTTTCTCTGCCCCCTATAATCCTTCCACTAATGGGGCAGTTGAGCGTGCCAACTCAACACTGGTTTCTATCATGAGGAAGCTCACCTACTCTGACGCTGCCAATTGGGATCTATACTTACCTGCTGCACTCTTTGCCTATTGTCTGAGCAAGCATCGGGTCACAGGGTACTCCCCCTTTGCCATGTTGTATGGGCGTGAAGCCACCACTCTGTTGCTCTTGGGGGTTCCCCTACTCTCCTCTGATAAGGCCATAAGCCCTGACAACCACATCAAAGACTTAGTCAACCGCATCATTGATATACAAGCCACTGCCTACACTTCTGCATATAAGACTAAGATGCTTGAGCTCTCTCCTGACAATGCAGGGTGCTCCCCCTTGCCTGAGTTTGCTGTTGGTGACCATGTCCTATACTATCAACACTGTGTGGGTGGGCGCGCGCACAAACTGGACTCCCTGTGGATTGGTCCTTTAGAGGTGACTTTCAAATGAGGATCTGAGTACACTGTAAAGCTCCTCTCCAGTGGTCAATCTTTTGCTTGCGTACACGCCAAATTCCTCTGCAAGTATCACCCCCCAAAGGCCAATCTAGAGGGGGGCAATGTTGTGAATAACAGCATTCACCATGTTTCAATTTTGCCTTTGTTGGGCCATTTCAAAGACAAATCTCTTGCTTTTGCTTTTGACTCTTGAAATGAACTGGCTTCTGCTTCAGGAAATATGATTGTTTGGTTTCCTGACTCTGCACAACTCACTTGCCCCACTCATGCTTGTGGCAAGTGATCCTACTGTCCTGGTAGTGTTTTGTGGTATTCCTAACCACTATATATTCCATTTCCATATTCACTAATAAAATTAAGTTCTATTCACATTTTTGTCTTTGTGTCTTCTGTACTTCCACGCCTCTCTCTAGCCACGCCTAGTAGAGATTATTCATCCAGGGCTTCAAGGTAAACGCAATTGCCTTCCCTGCCATCTAACTGAGACTTAGTATGAATCCAATCCTAAGGTTAGGATTCCCTGTTGTGTGTCTGTGCCGCGCCTCAGAACATGACAAGGAGCATCCTGCCTCCTTAGCTGCTGTTTCTACTGCCAATGAAAAACAAGACCCTGCCAAGATTGCTACCTTTGCTGCAAATAAATCCACTTCTGGTTACTTATTGTTTTTGGTAGCATTGATAATGATCAAACTATCTATCAGCCAGCCATTTTGTTGGATACAGGTTCTTCCAAAAATTTCATGAGCATGGAGACTGCTGACTTGCTACAACTCAAGTCCCACCTGGGAATGCTTGTTAGGGGTGGAAATTGTCAAATGCTTCCCTCTTTCCAGCTGAATAAGCCAGTTACTTTTGTAGTTGCAGGTCAGTCTTTTACTGCAAGGTTTTCCATTTGCCCTACCCTTATGTATCCTATCATTTTGGGAGTGAGTTGGTGGAGATATCATAATGTATTGACTTACTGGAGAAAAATGAGCTACAGGTGGAACACTCCTTGGGTATAACTACTTGTATTCCACTGTTGGATATGTCTGAATTGGAGAAATCATCACAGACCATACAATTGTTTCCTGTCCCTGTCCCTGTAAGTTTGGATTTACCAGCATGTTTGCAACCCTGGTCTGCAGCATTTGACGCCACCAGAGGCAAGGTCCTTCCCAAGCACACTCAGTTTGTCTTTGACTTTAAGGTCACTGTTGATCTGATCAGAATTGCATCTCCTATTTACCCTTTAACCTTGAAGGAATATGCATGTTTGGAAGAGTGGACTTGAGACATGTTGGCAAAAGGCTACATTTGTAAGAAGGCTTTGTCAATCTGCTCTCTGCTATTATTTTTTCAGAAGTCTTATGGGTCCCTTTGTCCTTGTGTTGACTACGGGAATTTAAATAACATTACAATTCCAGATCCTTATCCTTTACCTCTCAAAGCACAGATCTCTAGGTGCGTTGAGAAGGCCAAGGTATTATTGAAACTTGATCTGTTGAATGCTTTCAATCAAATCAGGATTTCAGAAGGAATGGAATAGTTATCAGCATTCAGAACTAAGAAGGGTATATTTCAGTTCCACGTAATGCCTTTTGGATTGAAGAATGCCCCGGCTTGCTTTCAGCGGTTAATTGATTCAGTCCTAGGAGATCTCCTAGGTGATTGTGCCATCACATATATGGATGACATCTTGGTGTTTCTCTGGATGAAGAGTCCCATAAGGCCCACTTGTTGGCAGTTGTAGAGCGCATTCTCTAAGCAAACTTGATCATCAAAAGGAGTAAGTGTGAGTTCTTTAAACGTAAGGTTAACTTTCTGGGTAATATTATCTTTGAGGATGGCCACACCATTGCCCCTGACAAGGAAGCTGCGGTTCAAGAGTATGCTACGCCGGTGACAGTATCCCAACTTTGTAGTTTCCTGGGTACATGTATGTTCTTGAAGAAATTCACCCCCCCACTTGTCTGAGATGGCCGCCCCTTTATATTTGGCTAGTGAAAAGACAACTTTAGTCTGGACGCCTGAGTGTGCAAGTGCCTTCTCAGCAGTCAAGGCTCTTTTGTTGTCCTCCCCAGTGTTAAGACATGTGGATCCTGAGCTTCCTTTTGTGGTTTCTACCAATGCATCTAAATACACTGTGGCTGGTGTGCTGTTACAGACGGCTAGTGACGGGATCAAGAGACCTGTTGGGTATTTCTCCCAGAAGATGGAGGCTCAAGAACACAACTACATGATTTACACCAAGGAATTGTTAGCTGTTGTGGAATCATTAAAGCATTGGCATCACCATCTCATGTCAGCACATCATCCATTATTAGTAAGAACTGACCACAAAGCTCTTCTATATTATTGACAACCCAGGGTTTTTCAGGTCGCCAATCCAGATGGCATGATGATCTGACAAGACACAAGTTCTGCTATGAGTTTATTAAGGGATCTGACAATCACTTGGCTGATGCTCTAAGCAGGAATCCCTCCCATCTCCCAGATGCTAGTATGGACGCCAAGTTTAACACACATACTATGATTCCAGACAAGGCTGTGGTGCCTTTTGTATTGCCTCTGCCGGCTACGTTGGCCACCATGTCTTTAGCTGAGGGTGCAGACCTGGACTTGTATTCCAAAGTTAAGTTCCTGCAACCTTTGTCCAAAGGTTATGATAGGCTATTGGAGCTAGCATGTGCAAACCCAGTAGATCAGCCTCAGGTTTATCATAAGATTGGTCCAGTCCTATATCATTAAGGTTGCTTGTGGATCCCTGAAGGCACTATTTGGGATGAGATCATGGAGGCTAATCATACCTGTCCAACGATTGGCCATCCAGGGAAAGACAAGACAGTGGAACTTATCCGCCACCAGTTTTCCTGGAAAGGTTTGACTGTGAAAGTAGCCGCTTTTGTTTGAGATTGACTGGTATGTGTTTGATTCAAGGCCAGTTGGAATAAGACTACTGGTCCCACTTCAGCATGCTGCAGGCCCTGGACGTCTGTGTTGGTGGATTTCATCGGCAAGCTTCCCAATTCCAATGGGTTTAACACAATCATGGTGATAGTTGATTTTTTCACAAAGATGGCACACTTTGTACCTTGCTCAACCACAATTAGTTCAGTGGAAACCGCTAGGCTATTTGTAAACAGAATCTTCTCTCTACATGGCATCTCAATAGAGATTGTAAGTGACTGTGGTCCTCAATTTATTGCTCAGTTCTGGGAAGCTTTTACTGAAATCCTTGGTATCAAATTGTGCCGCTATACTGCTTTCCACCCCCAATCCAATGGACAAACAGAGAGGGCAAACCAAAGTTTGGAGGTCTACCTACGTTGCTACACCAATGCGCAACAAGATGACTGGTGTGATAATCTACCCATGGCAGAGTTCACATATAATAACACCCTGCACACGTCAACTCAAGTATCACCATCTTATGCCAATGTGGGTTAAAATCCTTCTTCCAACATGGGTCCTTGTTTGGTTAACAATGTGGAAGCTGCAACTGATCAAGCCGCTGCATTGAAGCAGGTCCATCAGGAGCTCCAAGTTACTCTTGTTGCTGCTGTGACAACTTACAAGGAATACACAGATTGCAAGCGCCAGGAAGGTACAACTTACAGGCCAGGTGATCTAGTCATGGTTGATGCTTGCAATATGAAGCTTAAGGTTACCTGTTGCAAATTAGGTCCCAAGCAGGTCAGTCCCTTCAAGGTAAACATCAGGTTGGTCCCTCTGCCTATTGGCTGGATTTACCTCCTGCTTCAAGATTTTACACACCTCCCATGAATGTATTCTTACTCCCTTCAAAGGAACAGAGACTCCTCTTCCCAACCTATTCTTGTGGAAGGAGAACCTGAGTATGAGTTAAATTTTATTCTGGCTTCCTGCAAGAGTCACTGCCGTTTGGAATATTTGGTATCTTGGAAAGGTTATCCTGATTCTGAAAACTCTTGGGTTCCCCACTAAAATTGTTCAAATTCCTCTGATCTGATTCACAAGTTCTACAAGCGCAATCCAGCTGCTATTGGTCACCCTGAACTTACCCTAGCCGCAATAAAACTCCCACCTGCCCATAAGAATTTCTCTTTATCCCATCTCCCAGATGGTGGTATTGTGCCCAGGGCTAAAACAGAGGGTAATGTCACGGTAGGTTCCATAATGCTGGGTTTTCTCTGTCCAAGTAAGAAGGCTTTGAAGGCTGGGAAACCTGTATCAAAATTGACCAAGTTAACGGTTTTAAACCAAAAAGTCAATCAAAAATGGGTCACGGCTGCTCCAGTCTGCTAGCTGAAACCAGCTCCCCCTTGCAAACTGACGTTGATAAATTGACGTAATATGAGGGTCACCTGATATAAGCTTATTAATCAGCATGGTTGTCAGAAACTGGTCACACAAGGTTCTTTGCAACCTGGACTAGATACTTACTGGAAGATGCAGAAGGAATAGGAGATCAAGACTCAGGTGGTATTGCTTAGTCAAATTTTCTGATATATATTGAATAATTTTCCCTGTTTCAACTCTAAGAGTTGAGTCCTCCTAAATTTACTCAATAAAAATCAATTATCCCAAGTTCTAATTTTAAAATTTAAAAATGCATCATGTGATTGGGTTGTTGTGGTATATTCTGTACAATCTGATTCTGAACAGAATCATTTCAGGAAGAAGGGGCCCAACATCTGGATCTTTGTTGTTGGCGCCGCCAAATGTCAATTTAATGCCAGCCAATTTTGTAGCTCCTCCCTCATTCTTGAAAATGAAAATTGTGTCACTTCTCAATGCCCAGAATTCTACGCTGAAGATGCATTGATGCTTTCCCAGGTCATTTATCTTGGCTTAATCTGGTTAGGACTGATTGTTCTAATTAATCCTGGAGTTACAATTGGAAGTTTCACAAAAAAATATCTGAAGCTGCGTTGGTGGTTAATCATCAATTCTATGTGGATTTGGGTGGTAATTCCCCATCATTTAGAAACAGCTTCATATTATCCAGTGATTTCCATCACATGCAGTGAGATCAATCTTGCTAAAGACCTTTACACCCGCAAGTGTGTCAAACAGGTTATCAATCAACAGAAGATGGTATTTGTTTTTAACTGTCACCTCATTTAAGGTGCAGTAATATGTGACTAACCAAAGGGACTTGTTCTTCTTGGCTACAAAAAAGACAGCGGCCCCGTATGGCAAAAGCAAGGGGCATATAAAGCCCTTATCAAGCGCGTCTATGAGGTGCTGGGGGAGGGTTTTGTCTTTTTTTTGGTTACAAGCAATAGAGGGGACGTGCCTTGGGAAGCAACCCTTGTAGTTGTACAGCATGCTGGATCTCTTGGGAGGGGGTAGTTGGTCCAGTGTTTAACTAAAAACGTCTTTACTTTCCTCAAGGAGAGCGGCAAGTGCTGGTGGAGGTGGAGTGACCAAGGGAGGGACTGTGGCTGGTTCCGCGCAGATAACTTCAACTGAGTATTGTGCAAAGTCTAGTTTCCCCCTTGAAATTGAGAGCCTGTTTCTGTGATTCTGACAAAAACAGTATTGTGCAGCAACTTGCTCATTTCAATAGGGTATATCTGAAAACCCACCCTATTCCTATTGAGGATGATAACAGAAGTATCCCAGTTGATTTAGGGTTGATTGTGGCAAAGCCAGTCAAGGCCAGCAATGACATTGTGGCTGAGCCCTGCCATGATGGAACCAGAGAGCTTAAACTGGATGTTCCCCATTCTTACAGATAAGAGTACTGTCTCATGGGTAATTGCCACTCTTTGGGAATCAGCCACCTGTACTGCCTGGAATCTGCTTGGCACTTGGTCTAGCTGCTGAGTGTCTGCAAAAATCTGGTCAATAATAGTGTGATTGGCCCCAGTATCTATCAGTAGTTTATGGATGTTCCCACAGAAACAAAAGGGGTAGGCCAACTGAGTTACTTTATTTGGAGAGTGACTGGTTTGAAGTATGGGGTCATTGCTATGGACTTGGAAGACGTCAAGGGTTTCAACTTTGTGAATGTTGTAGTTGTAGGGGTTCTTTGCTAGGAGGGATTGAGAGTGAGGGTCAAGTGGGGTTGTAGATCCTCTTGTAACTACAACCCCAGGCTTTTTCCAGGTCCTCAACTTGTGCTAGCTGGAGTTCCCCTTTGCAGGGGCGCTTAACCTCATTTTACTGTTGGCGTGGCTGTCAGCAACCTACTTGGTTGTGAGCACTACCAGGTGTGGGACGAGGTTGGGGTGGTGCTTCATTGGAGCAGCAGAAACCCATTGAAGCCTGATTATTATCCTCCACAATGGCCTTATAGCAGTCATTAATGGAGGTGCAGCAACCTATGGAAAACACTTGCAGATATGGGGGTTTAACCTATTAACTATCAAGGTAAGGAGCATGGCGTTCCTGTCAGTCACAGCTTCTGGGGCGGCAGCAAGATATTCAGGAACATACTGTAAATTCAGAACCTGAACGTAAAAATGCAGGATTGTCAAATCCTTGGTCAAGATTTTGAATCACTTTTGCAGGCAACTCAGCTGAGTGAAAAATAAAATATTTAATAAAATCAACCATTTATTTTGATTTTTTTTGGTTTATTTAAATTGGCAAATTTCAAATCTCTTGAGCAGATAACTCAACTAACAAAAGACAAAACTCAGCAAAAAAATGCAGGATACATGAATCAGAAATGTGGGATTATAATGTACAATTTGAGATTTCCTGTATTTCAATCAAATCATGGACATCATGTAAAAATTAACGGATCTGAAATTGTGGGATTATCAAATCCAAGAACCAAATTTCAAATCATTATTGCAAGGAATTTGAAATAAATATAATTTATTGGTGTCTCAAAAAGGATGCTAAAGGATATAGGGTGGATTTGTGCTAATTCTTTTAGGAATCATAGGCTTTCTCAAAAATCACCCTATTCCATTTTAGGGCGGCTAAAATTTAGATGCTTGATTACAGTAGATTTCAGAAGACACTAATAATAAAGTAGAATTATATATTACAATCTATCTTATCATGTTGTCTTTCCTTTGGTGTGTTGATAATAAGCTGTCCAATTAATTGCAAGCTTATTATCAACACACCAAAGGAAAGACAACATGATAAGATAGATTGTAATATATAATTCTACTTTATTATTAGTGTCTTCTGAAATCTACTGTAATCAAGTATCCTTGGTAGCAATACATGAATACATAGTTAGTAAACTAATCGGTTATCTTTCCCCCCTCTCCTTCTTCCTTGAAACAAAGTTTTGTTGGCCCCTGGCATAGCCAGGGGCCAAAAACTTTTAAAAAATTTCTGCGTCATCAGGAGGGTAGCTCATATATCATTATATGGTTTTGTGGTTGCTATATTAGTGATTTACTATGCAGAATATTGCCTCATTTACAGTTTAGAAAATTTTACATTTTGCTTAATTTCATGTCTAAACATGGTTATTGAGATTGTATTTTTTTGATTTTATCCAGAGTAGAGCTTCTTGATTTGGGTTGATTTGTCCTAGTTACTTACTGTACATTCAATTTAGATTCCAGTTCCTGCAATTATTATTTGAGTTTACTAGTGGCGTCCAAAAGCAATTTGAAATTTGGTTCTTGGATTTGACAATCCCGCAATTCCAAAAAACATAGTAAACTTAATGGAAATGGTTGATGGATTTGAACGCTTCAAATCTGATTCCAGTTAATTCATTTTGTCCATTGGAAATATGCAGTTTGATTTAAACTTTGCAAAGTGTCTATGAGTTCCCGCATTTTTAAAAATTCAAATAAATACTCAAAAAAATCAATTTAATTAAAAAAGGCTATCCCGCAAAAGTGATTTAAAATTTGGACCAAGGATTTGACAATCCCACATTTTTACGTTCAGGTTCTGAATTTACAGTAACCTGTCTGTTTAATGGCCAGGAGAGGAGTTCCACCACAATGTGTGAAAAGGTTTCACTGTAGCAGGACTTTGCAGCATCTTTTAACAACTCCTAAATAATTTCTATTTCTTGGCTGGCCCAGTTGATGAACCCAACTGCAGCAGGTCCGTAAGGCATCCTGAAGAAGTGGCAACCCACATGGGCTCAGGTACTTGACATATACAAAGGAAGGTTTTGGTGGAGTGGGGCCAACTGACAATATCAGCTCCTTTGACACCTCCCACAAAGGATTCAAGCTGAAGGTTGAGTATATGTTGAGACAGGTCCAACTGTGGCAGGGTGACGCTAGCGTCACGCTGCCTGAGTTGGAGCCAATTGTATACACTAGTGAGGACCAGCTGGTCTTGATAGATGACGTACCTGTAGGGGATGTCCCCTTTGGGGATTGGAAGGAAGGTCTCTTGGTGGGGAGTAGCCATACGGCCCGTACTCTGTCCTTTCTTGGGGGGAATTTTCTCTTTAGGTAGGATGTGAACCTACTTCTTCTACTGCTGTTGCAGCTGAACCAATGAAAATTCAGTATTTGAATTGGGGAAGACAACAGCCTAATAGAAAGGACAGAAAGAATAAGAATAAGGTATTGTTTATTATAGAATACTGTGATTAATATACTATATGTGGAAAGCCACCAGGTCACAAGAGGGTGGCATGTTCCATGTAAGGTTCAAAGCCAAGGAATAACTTGTGTGGGATCAGCAGGTTGGATTGATAGCACTCCTAATTAGGAGAAAGTGCCCGCCATTTGACATTGTCATCAGATTCATTCATAACGTTAGATACGTCAAGGGGTGACTCATTGAGGCCCCCCTGTGTATTGTAAGATACATTGGAAGGTGAGTCTGGAAACTTGGTTGCAACATGACTGTGCCTTCTTTTTTTTGAAAAGAATACAGCAGCCCCCATGATAACTCTGATAGTTTTATAAAACCTTGACTAAGCTGTTATCAACATATTACTTGTGGGGTTTGATTTCCATTTGTGATAGGCAATATAGTGATGTCAGTTTGGACATTGTTTCTTTTGAAATTATCGTGAGCTTAACTTCTTTCCCAGTAAGGAGCTCTTTAAGCTTTCTTTAAATATGTCATTGTATTATTCAGGTAGGGCATCTAGTTCAGGTAATTCAGTAGCCTTGAACAAGGTCCCACCATTATTCATGTGGCAATGGCATATAAAGTGTGATATGATTGTTGGATTTATTCCTTTCAAGCCATATGGGTTGATTAATTTACAGATAATGCATCATGCAGATTTGACCATTTATATCTTTTATTAACACAAGGTTAACCCTACTTAGGCTTATTGACATTGTTCTTCTTTCCAGCATATGCTCAAGATGTCTCTGATGTATCAATTCATTCCTGAAATTGTACTGTATTTAAGCCCTCTCAAAAGGAAGGCTTTGGGAGTTTCTAAATCCTTGTATGCCAATACTGAAAGATTTTTTACCTTTAAGCAACACTTGGATGCCATCAGCAAGCTGAAATATTTGAAGCTTGATTTTGTGGCAGGTAGTTTGTAGAGGTTTAAAAAGCTATAACTTAGTATGCAGTGGCTTGGTCCAGAATCAAAAGCATTATTTTTTGAGCTTGTTATCTGTAAGTGCAGCTGATTGCTAAAGGGGAAAGGGATCCCTATATGAAACTTTTACTGGAAAGAGCACAGCTGATCTGAGCCACCCAGAGTGCTGCAGAATTGAGGTGAAGTTTAGTCAGTACAGGGGGGACAGGAACACTGTTTACTTCCCCCTCATTTTTAGAAGGCTGTTATTAAAGTAGTTAAACTCTAATTTATTGTAAAATATTTCCTGTTTGGCCTCAGAAATGTCAATGGCGGTGAGTTCAAATTTTCTTGTCTTTACCACAGTTGTTTGAGTTGCTGTTGTATTTTTTGGGATTGCCTCTGATATTTAAACTAGTTATCAGTCACGTTGCTGCTGGTATCATTGTGCTTACAGGCATTGATAGTTAGAATGTTTTTGTGTGCAGAGTATTATGCAATTATGTGTTTTTAGCTCTCCTAGCTTCAGCAATTAATGTTAGGATTGCTGTGAGTTGTTTGGGAGAAAAAAGTTGAGATTGAGGTGAGAGCCCTGTTCTTAAAGGTTGCCTAAATAAACTCATTATACACTTTGGATGAGTTGATGATCTTTCAGCAGATCACTCAAACCCTTCTATAGAAAAGAGTATGCGCCCTTTCTGAGCTAAGTCACTGGCAATCCATGTGACGTGTTGAAGCGTTTTGATTGTCTTGAAATGATGCTTAATTTTTGTTTTGAAGGCATCTCAACCAGTGAGTTCAATATCTGATATGAAATTTACCCAGGTGGCATACCATTTGGCTGATGATTAATAAGAGGTGTATTCCTGCTTCTTGGGACTGTTTTCCTCTGGGGAAAATTGGCACAATTCTTAGCTGCTGTATGCTCAATAAAGTTCTTTAAATTTTCTTTAGGCTTGGCAGAGATCTTTTCAGTTTCCACATACTTGCAATTTGCTATACCATTCCCAATGTTGCTGTTTTCATTATTGAAATAGTGTCATTAATGTGCTGTTTTAGCAGGTTTACAAGGAGGAAATATTGAGAAACTAGATAATAATCTTTATTGAGAGATAGTGATTATATAGTCATTGTGAATCAAGGATGACAGGAACATGATTGTGTTGATCACACAGTTAGATGGTGAAGGGGGTGGCTTTATCCTGGTAATAGGTCAAGCACCAAAACAAGGTATCCACCATAAGGGATCATCATTTGCTCATGTTGTTGGATTTGGCAATTTGAGTTAACTTCCTAGTCTGGCTTCAAGTGGCCAGGTAATTGGATTGCAGGTCACAAACCTGCTTGCTTGGAAACTTGCTGGCGGGTTGAGCCTGCTGTTTCAACACCCCCTAACTGAAGGTTGGCCTCCTCTGAGGGTAGTTTGGTGGATAGGTTTTCAGGAGCCCGGGAGCCATACTAGACTAACTGTTGTTCTGTGGCAGGCAGGGCAGTTTTGCATTGTTTTTGTCTTGCTTTGCAGGGTCTCAGGCAATCATGATGGAGGTTTTTGTCTTGTTTGCGCTTCTCAAGTACTTGTATGAGGCAAGTATTATTTTTGTTTACCTCTAGAATGATCACTGGGCCTATTTTCTTGGGTTGTAGTTTGCTTTTATCAATGTTCATGACCCAAACTTTGTCCCCAACTTCATGTCTATTTTGGATGGGGACAAAGGTTTTTTGCAGAAGTTTATTTCCCCTTTCTTTTTGCTCACTGTTGGCCTCTATAACTTGAGGGTCTGAATGAGGGGGAACTTTACTTGGAATTTCCAGTTTGGGTCCTGTCAATGCTTGAATGATATTTTCTGTGTGCCGTATAACAACTCAAAAGGACTTTTTGCGGTGGATCTATTCACTTGAGTTTGGCACACAAGTAATTTAGTTGATAGCTGCTTATATCAGTCTTCAGGTCTCCCAGCAGTGAGTTTGGCTAAGGCTTGCACAAGGCTGCCATTTAGCCGCTCTACACGTCCATTGGCCTGTGGGTGATATGGTGTTGTCACAGTATGTTCAACCCCATTTTTAGCGAGGTATACATTGGTATTTTTGGAGGTCAATTCTTTCCCTCCATTAGTTATCAGGAGTTCTGGCTTTCCAAACTTGCTGAAATTTCTCTTCCTATGAATTGCTGTACGTCATTGCCAGTGTGCACCTTTACAGCTTGGGCTACTGACCATCTTGTAGCAAAGTATATGGCGGTGATGATGTATTTCTTATTGTTGTGTTTCCCTGGCATGGGGCCAAAAATGTTGAGGGCCCACACCTTGAAGGGTAGTTGTGTATGGATGGGTAGTACTGATTTTGGAGGGGGTTTTCTCTTAGCATATTTCTTGCATACTTCACATTGGTCTAGGACTTCCTGAATGTCACAATACAGGGTTGACCACCAGGCCTTGTTCTTAAGGAATTTGTATAAGTTGCGGATCTTGGTGTATCCTAGGTCTCTGTGATAATGTTGCAATTGAGCTTCCAGACTTGCCTGCTAACGTATCTTACAATACACAGGGGGCACTTGATGAGCTGCCCCTTGACATATCTAATGTTATGGATTAATCTGGTGGCAATATCAAATGGCGGGTACTTCATCCTAATTAGGAGCGCTACCAATTTGACTTGCTGATTCCCGCACAAGTTATTCCTTGGCTCCAAACCTTACATGGAACTTCCCACTATGACACCCCCTTGTGGCCTTGTGGCTTTCCCCATATAGTATATTAATCACAATATTCTACAATAAACAATACCTTATTCTTATTATTCTGTCCTTTCCATTGGACTGTTGTCTTCCCCAATTCCAAATACTGAATCCTCATTAGTTCAGTTGCAACAATAATGTAGGATGGTGTCCACTTGCTGGTGTGTGGGTATATAAGGGATGGTAGTACCATCAGACATTTTTCTGTGCAAGGTCCCGTACACGTCAATGAATAGGTGTTTGTTTTTGATGACTGTTTCTTTTGTTATGTTGGTTGTACCAGGAGGGAAACCCTTGTCTTTTGTCTGTAGTACCAAGAGGGGCCAATCTGGGTCAAGCTCATTTTCTCCTCTTGTGGCACGGATATACAGGCACAAGAGGGCGTCTGCCAAGACAAGTTCTGGACCAGGTTTGTACTGTATGAGCATATTGAATCTTTCCAAGAGCTTCATCCAGCGGGCTTGGTGGCAAGATAGATTTGCTTGGGTTTTGAAGTATATGAGCAAGTTATGGTCAGTCAATGCTGTGAATTTTTTCTGCCGCTCTAGGTAACAACACCATTTGACTAGGCAGTGTACAATGGCCAGCAGTTTCTTGTTGTGGATAGGGTATTGACACTCACCATCTGTCAACTTTTGGGATTCATAAGCTACAGGCAGGAAATCACCATCATTATTTTTGATTCATAGTACTCCCCCAATGGATGCTTCAGAGGTGTCTGTCTCCATTTGGTGTTCCCCATTGCCTTTGAGGTATTGTAGGATGGGTGTGGTTTTGATCTTCTCTTTAAGACGTCTAAAGCAAATGTCTTGTTTGGGGGTCCATACAAACTTGGATTTAGCGCCAGTTATGGCAGACAGAGGTGCCTTCAGGACGGCACAGTTGGGGATGGATTGTTTGACATAGGCAATCATTCCCAGGAATGTGCAGAGTTCTGACTTGTCCTTTGGGGGTGGCATTTTGCAAATGGCCTGGATTTTCTGGCTGTCAGGCTTGATGTCATCCTTTGAGACTACATGTCCCAGGAAGGGCAACTTTTTTTTGGAAGAACTGGCATTTGGGGGGATTTGCTAGCAGTTTATGTTGTGCCAGAGTAGCAAAGACTGCCCCAAGTCCTTATGGTGTTGTTCTACCGTTGGGCTGTATTAATAATATTGTCCAGGTATACCAGGGAATGTTTTACAATGTGGGGGGAAAACACCTTGTTAATAAAAGTCACAAAAGTTGATGGGGTGTTTGTCATTCCAAAATTGAGAGCCACACACTCATATGAGCTGTATTTAGTGTGGAAGGCTGTTTTGGGTATGTCTTCCTCCTTAATACAGATTTGGTTGTAGCCTGCAGTTAGGTCAATATTGGAGAAGGCTGTGGCGCCTTCCAGGGCATCAAAGTGCTTGTCAATGAGTGGAAGTGGGTAACAATTCTTTATGATAACTTTGTTTAGGGCTCAGTAGTCTGTGATCAGACGCAAGGTACCATCCTTCTTGGCCATAAAGAATATGGCGACCCCAAAGGGAGACTGTGAGGGGCAGATAAGTCCATTCTCCAATGCTTCCTTGAGGTAGGCACATAGGGCGTCGTCTTTGTTTGGGGTCAGCATGTAGATAGAACATGCTTTGGGTACAGCTCCTTTGAGCTGGATGGAGTGTTGAATGTGTTTCTCTGGGGGCAACCTGGGTAGGGCTTCCTTGAAGATTTCTGGATGGCGGGCCACAATTTTGCGGTCCTGAGATGTGGAGGTATCCTGGTGGTCCTTGAAGTTTATGGTCTTGTACTGACAGGAGTCCCAGTCAATTGCCTTCAGGTTTTCCTTTTTGTCCAGGGTCTCTGTGATGCGCACAAAGACATGGTTGTGTAGGAGTTGGTCACTGAGTCAGGGTAGATCTGGTGGTTGACACCTTCACACTTGATAGTCAACACTGAGGTTGCCCAGTCTATGCGAGGATTGTTATTTTATAACCAGTCTAATCCCAGTACAATGTCAAACTTTGGGAAGTCAATGACGGGACCTTGGATGGTGAAGTGTAGATTCTAAAGCATGACAGAGAAGGGGACAGTTTCCCTTGTCACAGCAATGTGATGTTTATCAGCTAAAACCACATTTTTAATCCACAAAGGATTAGTGGCTAGCTTGAACATGTCCACAAGGCTGCTGTTGACTAGGGTTCAATCCGCGCCTGAGTCCAGGAGTGCTGAGCCTGTGTACTGTAAAAACAGAAAGGATAGGACATCAGTCTATTGGGATGTCTGGTAATGGTGTACAGTACTGGGTCTTCCAGGGGCACTTGGATCATTGGGCATTGGTCCACGTCCTCAGGTTGGTACTCATCATTTGACAAGTCAGGAGTTGTGTGGGAAGAGCTTGGCTTGCTTAATGCTCTCCCTGGGATTTTCCCTTGTCTTGATTGCCTTGTGTGGTAGTGATACAGAAATGAGTACAATTTGACTGGCCATTGTTCCCACTTCCATGTCCATTTGAACCTGCAGGGTTATGATTGGTGTTGTTCCTGTTGTTTCCAGGGGGTGGTCAAGTGGAACGCTTGCCTGTGTGAGAGTCCTTGGGTCTCTCTTGTTTTCCAGTTTGTGCCTTGTGAAGAGCGTTGTATGTTTGTTCTGCTTTCTCTTCCTTGCAATAAAGGCTCTGTAAATTGGTCACCTGGTCCAGGTTTACTTGCCTCATTACATGCAATTTGAGGGCGTCATAGTACATGAGGTGTGTGGCTGGGGTGTCAAAGGCCATTTCAGAGGGTGTGCAAAGTCAGAGTTCCTTGTAGGCGCAGGTGAGTTCCTTCACAGTGCCTGTCTGGGTTATATTTTTCACTTGGAATATGATCATAAGTGTGGTGTCCTTCAGCACAAATCTTGCCAAGAAGTCTTTTTTGAAGGTATCCCTGTTCTTCTTGGCATGTTCTTTGTGCCACTTATTGCACCAGGTGTCAGCATTGTGGGTCAGTTGGATGGAGATTTCTGTAATCCAAAATTGCTGTGGACATTCCATCTGGGCCAGCTTGCTCTCGGCAGACTGGATCCATGTGGTAGTGTTGTTGTTGGCCCCAGCAAAAGGTTCCAAGGTAGCACTTTGCAGTCTTTGGGCTACGTAGGCAGACATAGTGTTTTTTTTTGGTTGGTTGCGGAATGGTGGCAGCCGTCTGGAAGAACCCTTGTGCAGACATGGCGTTGAAGGCAGATAGTAGAATCACCGTATTCTAGTACAGGACAAAGCCATCAGGTATCTTGGCACCAGGGGTGTACAGGGTCCAGTCCAGCAGAAGGCCAGACATGATTCTGTCAAGGATTTGTTGGCTGCAACAAGTACGGGCAACAGGTGAAATTTTACAAGATGAGGTAGGATGGAAAACCTACCTGTGCTACCAATGTTGTAACTGTGCTGTTTTAGTAGAGTTACAAGGGGAAAATATTTAGAAACTAGACAATAATCTTTATTGTGAGATAGTGATTATATAGCTATTGTGAATCAATGGATAGCAGGAACATGATTGGTGATCACACGGCTGGATGGAAGAGGGGGTGGCTTGATCCTGATAATGAGTCAAGCGCCAAAACAAGGTATCCACCATAAGGGATCATCATTTGTTCATGTTGTTGAATTTGGCAATTTGAGTTGACTTCCTAGTCTGGCTTCAAGTGGCTGGGTAATTGGATTGTGAGTCACAAACCTGCTTGCTCAGAACCTTGCTGGCGGGTCGAGCCTGCTGTTTTGAAAATAGGTAGGTGGGATGGAGTTGGGTAGTGTTTGGGAATTTAAAAAGGAATTTTCAAGTTCTTGTGACACTGTATAACTGTTGTATACTGTGTATACTAGTGGGATATTGGTTGGCAGGTCCAACAAAAAAATGAGGTTAGGCCAGTTGGAATTATTGAATACCATGTCAAGGTATCAAACAACTTGGTGTGTCAATGAGCCTGGAAAGAGAGGCAAGCTGTTAGTAGTTTTCCTTTGGGGCAACCAGTGGCAGTTGTCATGCCATATTAGAACTTTTCTTTATGCTGCTACCAATGTTGAGAGGGGGCTTATAAAGAGTAAGGTTTAGAGGAGAAATATAGGTTTTTATTGAAATGTTATCTTTGTTATATAGAAGAGAGATGTGAATCAGGAATAGAGGATTGATTTTGATGATTGTTTGGGACTGTATTCTGAAGTGTCTCACTCAGAGACAGGAGTTAGGGGGTTTCCTATTAGTTGAGTGACAATCATAATGTTTAAATTGGATAATTGCTTCATTTGGTTGCCCATCACAACACTATAGAGTGTTTGATATTCTTACCTTAATAATAGATTTTTTTAGGAGCATATAGCTAAAAATATAAAGAAATATAATCAGTACACAAATTAAGTCTGGATGGTTGCACACACTATAGAAAGCTGCAGCCAAAAGCTGCTTTAAAAAATCCCTGCAAATTTATTATTGGATGCATCATTTAGAGTTTAACTGCTATAGGCATATGAATCAATTTAGGATCTATATAGTGAGGACTGAGCTATGTTTAGGGACCAAGTGTGAGTGAGGAGGTTGTATGACTGTTGGAGGGTATAACTGACTCACATTGATTGAGTGTTTCAAGGTGCAAGTCTGTGGGAAACATTTGTTGAGTGGCAAACACTTAATACTCCTTTTGGAGATGAAACAAAAGCTCAACAAGGTTGTATGGCTATTTGCTAGGTACCCACTTCAATACCAACAACAGAATTTCCAACAATGCCACGTCTGAAAAAAAGATGGCATATTTTAAATTTTAAAGCTGTATTTAATTCTTAATAAATTTAAAAACGACTTAAATTTCTTGGAAACCCTGCTGTTGGAAATCTAGTTGTCGGAATTGAAGTGAGTACCATTTGCTACACAGCAGAAGAAAAAATGCTGGAGGGTTCAAGTCCAATCTCTCGACAAAAGGTTACATGATCATAAGGTAAGCCAGTTTAATTTAAGACCAACTGAACTTTTTATAAAGATGATTGGATTCTAGCTGATGGGGATTGTAGTCTCCATAAAACATGATAAATGCTATTTTTTGGGAAGAATGATATTTAAATAGGCATTTATAGCGAGTTTATGAACGAAAGTGCTGTTTTGGGAGGATCTTACTTAAATGGTATAATTTATTAAATTTGGAAGTTATTATGTGTTTATTAGAAGTAAATTACTCATCAATGTTGTCACAGTTGTCATTGCAGGATGCAAAAGATTCTTCTTGAGCTGCTTCGGAGTTGTCCTCGAAATCTTCCTCAGAGGGGTATGCATACGATTTTCTCTTGAGATGGTGGCTATAGTGCTTGTGGGCCTTGCTCTTGGAAGGGGCATACGCGCTATAGCCAGCATTTTCAGAGTGGGGATACGGCTTGCTCTTGGGTAAGTCATTAGAAAAATCGACTTCGAATGTGCCGTCAGTGTCCTGTTGATCCAAGATGATGTCAATTGCTCCAGGCTCGTCCTGGGCACCAAACACCTTCTGCGATGCCAGCCCTACGCGTGTCAATAGATCTCTGTGGACTGGAGCTGCCCCAATCATTGAGGAGGCACTTAAGATGACAAAGATGTAGGAAAACATTACAATATCTGCTCCTGCATCGCAGACAGCGTTTTATAGCATTGACAAGCCAAGTGTGCTGCCAGTTGGCGTGATCTCAAGGGTACCTGAACTTCCGGCAAGTGCCTAGCAATTCGACGAGTCACCCCACTAAACCTCAATGGAAACCAACGGATAGCTCTGGCAGTTTGTCAACGGAGCGGAAATTTTGTCTCGTGACAACTCTAACAAATTGCCAATAAACCACATCGATTTCATATCTGGCTTGCTGCGTATACTCCCAAACTTAAAACCAAATAGCCGAGCATATGAAACACCCCATCAAGTCAAACCAAAGTAGGCTGTATATACTTCAAGGCGATTTTTTTTCCAAGAAGGCTTACTTCATAAACGAGATTTTGACTTTACTCAGCCTATTTAAACCAAATATATTTTTATAATACAAGTCTATATATTTCTGGGTTTAAATCCACTGTTTTATGGCTCAAATCGGGCCTTTAGAAACAACCTGATATTTTACAATGGAAGTTGATAACTAAAACCAACCAATACAAACAGCTCTTTAATTTCCATGCTGTGATAGCTGCCAGGAAGACTCAATAGCTTTAAATATCCCTAAGCAAAAATCACACTAGATTAAGTTTTATATAATGAACATGGAGAGCACAACTGGCAGCTAGGAGGCAGTTTGTTTTAGTTATCAACTTCCTATTCTAAAATACCCTATCATTTCTGAAGGCCCAATTTGCAGCGCCATGGTAGATAGATTTAAGTGTTGGATGATTTATTTTTACATAAAATAGTGGAAGCTGTGCAAGTGTTGTAATGTACAACCAGATAGAGAAATCAGTCAATCTTGGCATAATCATTTTACACTCATCTACCAATACAAAACTTAACCCTGATCTTTTACATATCCATTCCCAGGATACGAACCTGAACTGCTATCAGGTTCACTATTGAGTTCCTAAATGACATTCAATCATTGAAAAACTCAATTATATTCTAATAAAACTATACTCTTCTAATCTCACTTCTACAAAGACTATTTTCAATAAAGGTTTTCAATTGATCTATCATTTCTTAAGATCACAAGTTGGTCAAAGAAGTGCTCAAGTTTCAGGTATTATCAGTGATTCAAAATATTCAATTACTCCCTCTCAAAGATCATTCTACTAAGAAATGGCCAATTCAAAAAGTAAAGGTGGTATCAGCACAAAAATCAGATATTACACTAGGATAATTTTTTAGTTCCTGATGAATCCAGATCTCTAAAAGCCCATGACTGTCATTATCTACATGAACACTATATAGCTTATCACTTCACCATATATAACCCTTATTTAAAATACAAAATTATTATCATTCTACTTGTTTTAAAGTGCACTATTAATGCTATTGTCATATTACCCTCTAATAATGATACCTGCAAAGATGTGACTGGTTTCACATTTGACTTTAATATCAGCTTTATTTTCTTAAACAGGGCTTTACTAATGCCCACACATTCCAGTTTACATCCTATTTTTTATTCTGATCCTGGTACTGTGGTAGGAACCCTCACCCCTCTGTCTTTCTCATGAGTGATCAGCGCTCAATCCAGTTATAATAGCCCAATCATTTTTCTAATAAAAATAAGTTTATCCTCATTTTGGTTGGTTTTATTTACTTCAGCTCCTCTTTTCCTTTTACCAAAAGGAAAACACTTCTTCTTTTGTGTTCCAGGAAATCAAGGTACACTCCCTTAATTTTTCCCTGAAGACTAACCCTTGGCTAGTTTGAGCTTTAAACCTTTTGCCATAAAGTTATTCTGTTGTGTCCTCTTGGATGATAATCCCAAGGGCCAAACACAATACTACTCTTAATTTATACCTCTTATTTTTTATTATATACTTCATAGAAGTATATACAGTAGTTTTCAAACCTGTTGAGATAAACAAAAAATCTCAGTCTAAAAACAAAAACAACTGGATCTAAAAATAAAATCAAAAATCAAGGAGTTTATATCAAACTGCAATAGATTTGGATCCACCTTCCTTTTGCTTTTAGACTGAGTTATTTTTGTTTTCAGACTGAGATTTTTTGTTTATCCCAACAGGGTTAAAACCTGCTGCACTAAAAAGTGGTAGCAGTAGTAGATTACCTGTACCTACTATACCTGAGAAAAAAACCCAAGATAGAACAGCACAAGAAATTTGATTCTCTACTGGCTGGAAAGCCTACAATCAAGGCCAAGTGATTCCATCAGGATACTTCATCTTTGAAAATATAGTTGTACCAATTGAGCAGTTAAAATACCTCACCACAAAAGGAACCTGTACCAATAAACCCAACATAAAACACCTGAAATATCTCCTGTAGTGTTCCAACATGTGACTGTACTACAGTCACATTGGGCTGTGGTTTCACAAAGAGGTTTAATTATGATGAATTTCATAGGTTGAAATTTAAAACAATAGGATTGGCCCTGGAGAGATTTTCCAGCGCAGTAATGGATTACCCAGGAATCAATCAGGCTGCACTAATTGAGGGCCAAAATGAATAATCTGAATGATTCAGATTACAAGACTAGATGTCTCAACCCAATTGATTAACTATGAAGGTTAATTGATATATATACCCTGGAATATGATTAATGGGGATTTAATCATATTATCTAATTGCCTTGACTGTGTCAGGGAGTTTGGTTAAGGTTAATCAAAATTAAAACCCCAAACTATGGTTTAAAAGCACTGCTTTGGAAATTTTATTAGGTTAGAAGCGCTAACAAACCCCTAATTGATTTTTAAAGCGCCAGGGTAAGCCCAATGAATGTTTCAGGCGCTGGGGCGCTGCCTGGGAAAGTTCCTGGGCACTGCAGTGGCGCCTGGTTCAAGTTTTGAAGCATTTTAATGGGTTTTTAATGCAAAAAACCAGTTAATGCAAAAAACAGCTAAATATAGATAATGGTGTTTATGCATTTATGAGTAATCAGCTGGTTCCCAGTTAGAAAAATGATAGCTTAGATCAGGAATATTATATTCCCATGGATTTTGGCGCCAGAAGTCTGTGATTCTTCAAGCCAAAACAATACATTTCCACAGTAGGAATCATGTGATTCTGGAATGCATCAGGGCACATTCTTATAGGTTAAGAGTGTGAAGATCTTTTTGGTAAAGATCTGGATTGAATAACCCCTCTTATTTCATAAACCATGTGATAGGAATCCAGGTGTGATTCTGGAACCAGATGGGTTTTCAGCCAAATGTACCATGATTGATATATAATGGAAATATGATAAAAATAAAAGAAATATGCTTATTTGTGACAATGATTTCTTTCCCCTCAATCATTTTAGGTTTTAGGTTTTTGGCTTTTTAACAGAAAGAAGACTACCATGGAATGAAAGAGATGGTCTGCAGCTAAGACTATGGGAAGTGAAAAACGTGGAAGTGATCACCAGATTGTGACAAGTTTAACGCCAAGATTTCTTGCCTGGAATCCAAGCTCATCAAAGCTTACATAAAGGATTCCCTGTCAAAATGTAAACGATTCAGACCAGGATAATGAAAAAAGCAAGCATGGATTTCCTGGATCCTCTACACAACACTTTTCTCAACTGAGATTGGCGCTTTTTTGATGTACACCCATAAAATTCCACCCTCTAGATCCAAAAACACAGACCAAGTTAACCTAAGCTAGCTATCCCCAAAAACTCAGAGCCAGTGAAATTTCAATACAAGTCACAGGGATTGTTACAAGCTTTAATTTGAAAAGTTCAAGTCCAACCCAACCTAACTCAGAATAAGAACTGGGACCTCTTTAAGAAGGCCTTCATTGAGAGGTTCACACTCAAAGGCACTGAAAAAGAGGCTACAAAGAGCTAAAGAAACTCAAAATGTCAGGCATTATTGATGAATACATTGTCACTTATAAAGATATATGAGATAGAGCACCAATCTGTATGAGTTTTGGTATCCCCTCTACTTATATGAACTTATGTGATTTTATCTCATTCTATGTCATGAGACGCTTCAAGTTAAACATCTTTACCAATATTCAGGAGAAATTCCAGGAGAGAGAGCCATACAGCAAAAAATTAGACTTCCAGTATCAAATGACAAGACTAAGAAGAGGCAAGCCCCCAGGAACAACATTTGCCCCAACTAAAAGGCCCATTGCACCTCTTAAACCAAAACACAGAGGAGAAAATTACAGTGCTCAAGCTAACCACATGCAGAGCCCCAAAGGAGCCCTGGACAGGATTAGGGAAAGGGAATGCTTTGGTAAGTCACTCTCAGCCCGCTTGAAAAGACTTGTACATAGATCAACATATTGATTCAATCACCATGATCTGATTACCCTCTAAAAGTTTCATACTTCTTGCCACCAGACTGGAAATAAGCTGCCCACGTACCCTTTTAGCTTTCAACCTGACCATTATACAGCTTTATTTGATACTGGCATACATATATCCCTTGTTGATGAAAGGGTTGCCAATCTTTCAGAAGAGCCTGATGCCAGGAGAGATCTATGACACATGGCCATGGCAGAAAGCATAGGTTTGAAATTAACAGGCAAGCTAAAAAATCCCAAGCGCAAATAGAGGGGTCTAGATAACCTTAAGCAGCTTAACCATACCCCTACCTAAATACATCACAGCGCTGGGTTCAAACCAGATAAATAACAAGCATCCCCCAGATCCCTCAAATAAGGTGCCCAAGGCTCTGCCCCCACTACCACAGATGGATAAGCTGCAACATCTTTGATTTTCCCTCCCAGGAAAAATTTACTAATGTATGGCATGATTATCAAGTAATGTGGCCTTGGCGTAGGATCCAGATATCCCACCAGGATCAAACCTGTCAAATTCTACAGGAACTGAGATCTACATAAAGCCCCCATGTCAGCCATAATCTACAGGGAAGCTATGTGGACCATTACTTCACAGTATAACACTCTTCCTGGGATGACCCATATCTGGAGAAGTTTGCAGGCCTGGGCTGACAGTGTCCAAGTAAAAGGTTGGTGGTCTAAGAGAGGTAAATGCTGATTGATTTGTTTGTTGCCCAGACCTGGTGGATGGGGTTTTAAACTTTATGACTTGGGGTATTAATAGACTATCTCCATAAAGATTACTTTGGAAGGGTAGAGATGAGTGCACTAGGAGGACTATACCAAGGGGTATAGGCTTTCTTAGACCATCTGGGGTGATAATAAAGGCGGGGTATTTCACTTGAATGTATTTGATTATATAGCATTGAATTCCTGATACCAATGGAGTCTGAATACAGTTGTGTTAATTTTCTTCAAAAGGGGATGAAAAGTTCCCTATATATGACTTATGGGTAGCTTTAAGGAGGTCTTACTGCTAACAAGTAAGTATAGGGTGCCTAGAGCCATCATTGAGGTGGCTGTCCAGATAAGCAGCTGCTGAAATCAATGATTTAATGATGTCTAGGAAGTAAAGTAAATGGCTTTGCAAAAGATCAAGCTAACTGTTTGGGTGAACACAGCAGAAGGAAGTAGCACAGAGATGCTTTTCACTATGAGCTGCCCAGAGGAAGGTAGAAGTAAGGTGCTTGCCTCTGGCAGTGGTAGTAGAGAAATCTTTATTTAAAGAAACTATTATTGATTGTAAGTTATGTTTAATAGGTAGGTATATTATTATGTTTTTAGTGTGTGGCTGAAACCGCCTGTGAAATTATTGAAGAGAGCTGAAGCATTCCTACAAAATATTTTGCTACAAAAGCAGGATGCTGGATGCTTTAATGGGACTTTTCTTTCTTGGTTTTACTATTAGAGTAAAGATCTGGGAAAAAAGTTGAAGAGGATCAAGAAAAAGAACTTAAATATTATTCTAGTATTTAAATTAATTAAGGTTGATCAGAGGTAAGTCTGATGCTGGAACAGGGAACTGGTAAACTCTTTGGTGCACAAAGTACTAACGCTTCAAGCAGCTTGAGCAGTGAAAATTAACTTTCTATTTGGATTGTGATATAATTGTAAAAATGTTGAAGCTTTAAACGCTGTAATTATTGGTTGAGTTTAGGGCATGTTTCCTGATGAACATGTTTGGTTGAAAACCAAAAGCTTAAAGTATAAGCAAGAAAACAGTGAATTGATACTTTAAGCTTTTAAGGGTGTAAGTTTATAAACCTATTTTATTATAAGAGAAAGTGAGTGCTAATAGTTTAAGCTTTAAAGAAATCCATTCTGAAGGGGGAAACACTGGGAATAAGGTGGTATAAGTAGTATGCTGTCTGGAAAGTTGAAGAATCTTTCCAGAAATATGTTGGTTGCAAGCAAGATCTTTGTTGATCACTTGATCTGCATCTTGATGGTTGAACATCTGGTTGGTTTGGAATAACCAGATGCCTTATGAAACATTCAAAAGTCTTTTATATAAGATTAGCTGGACAAAAGGACTCCAGAACATTAGAAAATCAGAAGATTTGTAAGGTGATCTTCCTTCTTTTAATAAAACTATCTTTATCTCTATTATTACTTTTTGTAAAAAGAGAGCTTCTATAGTGATAGTAATTTTGAAGTCAGTTAAGATTATCAGAAGAGGCAAAAACTTTATTTTGATTACACATAGAAGTTCTTGGTTTAGGAATGAGAAAATGGGTATAAATAACCTTGATATCTGGGATATTGTTAAGCAAAAAGTATCATGCAAACAGCCTTCTAGATAACAGAACAGCTTTGATAGACCATGAATTACTGTGAAAAAGGTTTTGACCTAATTATCAATTACCAATAATGCTTGAGGGTATAGTGAGTCCATTTAGGAGTTGTCAGATAATTCTCTTTTTGTCTTTTTCATAGAAATAGTATCTCTGAGGATATCACTTCAACCCAGTTGGTCCCTGGCTTTGACCCAGGACATACCTTGGTGACTTCCCAGGAGCAGGAGCACCACACTTATTCTATATTGAAAATAAAAATTATCTTTCTATCTTGAACTTCCTCCTTATTTTGTATTATACATACTCCCAGAAGTAGATAACATAGTTTTAAAGCTGAGATAACAAGAAAGATTGAGTCATTTGTAAATAAAACCAAGTAATATCAAAGAGAAATAAAAAAATCAATGTATTTATTTTGATTAGCAGTATATTTGTTCTCCCCTCAAATTTGTTCTTAGCTGAGTTGATTTTATTTTTAGTTAAGTTCATTTTTTTTGCAGAAAACTCAACTTTGATTGCCACCTTTCAGGAAACCATCCAGTAGGAAGCAAACATCCTACTCAATGGGACAGGGCAGAAGGATTCAAACCTGTGAGCAATGATTCAATGGGAACAGAGACCATTCCCAGGTAAAATATTTCACCAAATAGTTGTTATCATCCCAATAGAGGATTGAAACACCCAAGAAACATGTAGATCCCCAAGTATGACAACAAGAAGGCAGTAGCAAGAGGGTGGAAGAATTAGAAGATGTTGTTTTGGTTGGCGCTTGTTGGGGCTTTTCCTTAACAGGGTAAGATCCAGAGAACAAGTAAGTGGTATATCATCTTCCTGGCACAGCAGGAGTTCAATCCTTATCCTGAAAATACTTTGCCTCAGTTCCTGTCCTTGGTATGGAATCAAAATTAACAGAATAACATACTAGCTGGAAAAGCACCAAAATCACAAACCATTTAAACCTAATTCCTCCCAAGATGGGAAGATTGGGTGGTGTCATGGCTAGCAAAGGAAAAGCTAAAATTTAATAAAACCAATCAAATCAATGAAAGATTTATTGATTGAGCATTTTAAAATATTGAATATAAATTGCTTAAATAGTGATAAAGGAGCAGATAAACATGGAATAGAGAATAGTTGAGAAAAATTGCAGTTCAAGAATTATGATGAAACCTAACTGATTCCAACATCAAACTTATAAAAATTAAATCCTGAATATCTAAACTTAATCATATGTTAATAAATATTAAGATACACACACTGGTCAAGAATCTTTTTAAACAGTTTAGAGGGTAGAGAACAGAATTAACAGTACTCCTGGTCTTAAGCAATCAATTGTGAAGCTTTGATGAACAGTGTTATTCCCCTTAAAGTCATCAAGCTCTGGAATAGCTTCTGATTTTCTACAGCCATTGGATTCCAAAAGCAAAGAAAAAGCTAGCTCTGAGAGTTTTGCATTAGGGTTTAAAACTGGTTTACATTGCAGAATAGTCTTGGGTTTGACTCCTGGACCCAAAATAAAAAATAACATTAAAATTATTAATATTATTTATGTTTACTGTTTCTTTCTGTTTCCCTTGCTATTTCAAACCCAAATTTTTAGGAATTTCATAGTTGGATATAGATAGTATTTTGTCATTATAAGAATAATAAAAGGAGAACAAATACCAGGATGATCAGAAATGATGATTCTGAAACCTCCAAAGCTTAGAAAAATAATTTTCCAGAAAGATTAGAGACAGAATACCACATTTGAATTCATAATATTATTCAAACTTCATACAGCTATTTATAATAGCTTAGATTAGATACAACTCACAAGAAGTAGCTCATGTCAGAAAAATGTCCAAGGGATCTATCATCAAAAAGCCATAAGCCAGTCAATTTTCTGAAGGATAGATATATGATAAATCCACCAGAAGATCCTCAGATAAGTCATCTTACAAAAGTGCTGGGAATAAAACCCCCATAAAAAACCACAATTAAAAGGGGAAAAGAAGAAGAAAGAAGATAAAGTAATTTTAAAACCTGTTGAGATAAACAAAAAAACTCAGTCTAAAAACAAATAAAAAATCAAGGAATTTATATTAAATTACAATATATTTTGGCCCAATTTGATTTTGTTTTAGGACTGAGTTGTTTTCATTTTTAGACTGAGATTTTTTGTTTATCTTGACAGGTTGAAAATTATTGTAGTGCAAAGAAGCATACCCAAGAAACTCAAGATGAAACCCCTAAAGATGATGAAAAAGAAGTTTCAAATGAAATCATATCTACAAGAAAAAGAGTCTCACCCAGAACACCCAAATAACCACACCAACTTCAACTTCAACTACAATAAAGAAAGAGCCAATCAAAAGGCAGGTTAAAAAGGATATTTCTGGATTTCAGCCAGAGAAGTTCATAAACTTTTGTAACAATAATGAAAATGTTACCATCCAAAATGCACTACCCACCCTCTTATTTATCATAAATTAACAAGAAAATCTATCTGCTATACAATATGTCAATTAATTTTATAGAAACAACAAGTCTAGATCTGGTATCTTAAAAAGTTTAAAGTTTGAACATAAAAATGTCACCTATGGTTGTGGCAATGCCAGGAATGAAGTATGGAAACAAGATTCCATGAGCCACCAGAACTTCAAACCATTGACTACTCTAATTATCTTATCATTCATCCAAGAAGATCCAGAAAGAGACAAGACAAGATAATCATAAGACAAGGACAGGAGTGAAGAACCATAAGATTTATTGAAGCACCATAAAGAGAATGATGGATAAGGGTCAAGATAAAGGGTAAGGTAGTTTATACTCATCAATTCTTGAATAAGAGGAGTCAAGGATGCCACAAGAGGGATATATCATTTTGAAGGTATATTGGAATATGTAAAGGTGGTTCAAAAGTGGCTTTAATAGATTCCTCTTGGTCTCAGCTTTCAGGAATGCCTTTAAACGTTGAAATTGGTTCTCTAGCCGCAGAGATATGATTTTTTGAGGATCAGCAATTATGCGCAAGAAAACAGATAGGTCGAAAGGTATTTGGACTGCGAAAGCACTCGGAAATAGCACAATTGAATTAAGTTAATATAAAGACCTATTTTAAATCGAGTTCGAGCATGAAAAAATCAAGTAAATTGATATAAAATGTTGTCAGGATTCCGAATCCTGACAGGCAAATAGTTTTGAATTCCTGAAGACTCCTGCTGATAAACATGTGCATCTTTCTCTCAAATATCTTTTAAAGAGCCTGATGGAGTGGTGCAAGCTCAACATCATCCCTCTGAAGTCAAACAAACCTTCCTCAGACATAGCTGCTAATATCCTGGAAAATCTCAACATCCCCAAGAAATCCATGATTCTTACCTTTTATCAACATATCGGGCTTATAACTAATAAAATAAGATATGCATACATCCCAGTAAGAATTATGAAGTTTCAAAGGATATTTTATAAATGATCTAGTAAAGTTTTAATGATGGGTCTTATTAATTCTATATGAAGATTCAAAGGAAGTTGAAGAAAATATGATAGTATGTAAAATCAATAAGATCTTGACAGTTCTTATGGGACAGAGTGCGTGGCTATTATACACAAACTTTACTAGCTGCCCCAAGATATTCAATTAGCACTTGTTTATCAAAACTGAACTAGAGGAGAGGGTGTTTCATCTCGTTTACTGCCTAATAATTAGAATCAAAAAGGATAACTATATGTGCATTGAGAATCATCAAGAAATATATTGTTGCAACCAAGTTTCCAGACTCGCCTGCTAACGTATCTTACTATACACAGGGGGCGCTCAATGAGTTGTCCCTTGACATATATAACGTTATGGATTAATCTGATGGCAATATCAAATGACGGGTACTTCATCCTAATTAGGAGCGCTATCAATTTGACTTGCTGATCCCCGCACAAGTTATTCCTTGGCTTCAAACCTTACATGGAACTTCTCACTATGCCACCCCCTTGTGGCCCGGTGCTTTCCCCATATAATATATGAATCACAA
>QTSX02005953.1:0-95614 GCA_014839935.2 Entomophthora muscae | reverse complement strand
GTCATATTTAGTATAGCAAAGTATTTTAAAATATGTTTTATATTAAAAATGTTCAGGGTAAAGTGTTTTGTTAATTAAAAAAGTGTTGACATCCAGGAAACGACATTAAGTAAAACCAGGTTGTCACTTTACTATAGTGTCAACATTAAAAGTGTTGGCATGGCCACTGTTTAAATTTAATGTCAACATGTGCGCTGTTGCCTTTATATTGATGTATAATAGATTTGAATACACTTCAATTTTTTTGCATCAGATTTGCTTTCATTTAGTGCCATAGCTTTGAAAAACAATATGCTGTTACTACTAAGTTTCCCTTCTTGCCTGCTAATGTATCTCACAATTGATAGGGGGAGCTCAATGAGTTGCCCCTTAGAGTATCTAACAGCATGGATCAATCTGATGGTAATTTCAAATGGCGGGCACTTCCTCCTAATTAGAAGTGTTGCCAATTTGACACACTGGTCCCCACACAGGTTATTCAACGGTCCCAAACCTTATATGGAACCCGCCACCATGCCACCCCCTTGTGGTCCGGTGGCTTTCCCCATATGGTATATTAATCACAATACTCTACAATAAATGATATCTTATTCTTATTATTCTGTCCTTTCTATTGGACTGTTGTCTTCCCCAATCAAATAATGAACTATTATTGGTTCAGTTGCAACAATACTTCAAAAGAGAACATACTCATCACTATATAACACTTTCATTCAAATATCACATAAATATCACATAAATAATCATTCACTCCTTAATTTTCCCCTTTATCTCTTGATAATAATTCTCAAAGGTATTATTCAACAATTTTATCCTCTCAAGATTCAAAATATCTACAATGACAAAGGAGAGTATAAGCTCTAAAGAGTTTTTCTTGTTTTTCCCTCTATTTTCTGTCAAATCAGGGCCTGTATAGTCTATGATGGCTATGTTTTCAATTGCAACAATCAGGAGAGAGTAGAAAGAAGCAAGCATTATGTGTGTAAAGATAGAAGCTGCTCTGCCAGGATCAACACAGAAGGATGGGATAAAGTTACCAGTGAAAAAGGAGAACACACATGCAATGCTCCAATCAATATTATTGCAAATCTTCTAAAGCAGTACCTCTATCAAATGGTTCCAGTCTCCAAAGACATCAAGACTTATGATCTGGTAGTTAAGGCCGCCACTCACCTAAGTAATGAGAACCTGAAGCTCATCCCTGACCGCAACCAGTTAGTGAAGCACATATGTGACTAATGCTGTGATCTATTCCCCCATAAGAAATCTGCCATGGTCCAAGGAGAGTTAGTATTGACAGGGGAGTTAAAGATGTTCAATGGTGATGAGGTATTCCTTTTACATGATGGGCCTACAGCAGAGACAAGAATTATATGCTATGCTACACAATAGAACCTGAAGCAGTTAAGAGATTCAGAGCCTGGTTATGTGGTAGCACCATTGATTTATGCACCACCTCTTTTACCAAATATGGGTTTTAAATACCCATATTGATGAAAAGATGCTCCCACATTCCTACTTAATACTTCCTGGTTCAATAGAAGAATTTTACACAAGTGCTTTTAATATCCTTTAGGAGGATATCAAGTCCCTGCCCAGAAATGAAAATAGTATCCCTGGCCATATCAAAGAGCTTATCTAGATGATGAAGAAAGGGAAAACAACACCTTTGCTGAAGAGCAAAAAGCTCATGGTAGAGCTCAAGGCCAGAAGACTATGAAAATGTAATATTAAGCAGCCTAATATAATGCTTTTCCAAGTACCTTTGATGGAGATGTACAATTGTATTTTCTCCATTGGTGCCAGACTTTCAATAGCAACTGAAGAGGTGATATGACCTGAGCAGGCCTCATTATTTAGATGCATCAGAAAGTGCAAGCTTTCAATCCAAAAAATTGTAGTGCTAGCCTTAATAAATCATAGAAATATATGGGATCATTTGAGCTTATATGCCAATATATGTCTTCAAAGAAGCATAATGATGATTCTAATATTTCATTGAATGTTATGAGCCAAAATGGGTTGAATATAAGGTCATCAAGTTTCATATTAAACCCAGAGCCAAAGCCAAATGGAACTGCTACCAGGCAGTTCTGAAGGATGAGATAGAATTGCTTCATATCTGGGGTCTGTAATAAGCATATCAAGTCCTCCTTTGGAATCAAGCCAATATAAGCACCTTATATGAGCACCTCAAAGTGAAACAGAGGGAAAATGTTGCATCCATCAGAGAAACCAAGAACCATCCATCCAAGGAGAAGAGAGCCATAAAAGAGTAAAAGTACCAAGAGAAGATCAATGATGTTGTTAAGGCCAAATATAAGCTTTCAGAGCTTGGGTAATATATCAAGTAGATTGCCACAGTCCTTAATGGCAACTAGGTGATCACAGTCTATTTTTTAATTAAATTTATTAAGTATTCTCTAATTTTGTATATAGTTCTAATTTGTTCAGCACAATTTTTCTTACAGGTAGGTAGTCAAAATAATTTATAAATAATTTATAACAATTTTTTAAAATTTTTTGTGAACTTCTTATTAGCAGTTCCATGTTGTAGGCTGCATTATATGGGCTGTGGTGGTATTTTACTAGTAAAGTGGAGGTATTTTTTAGTTTTCAATATAGGAATAATTTATGTTATAATTTCAGATTATTGTATTCTCCTATGACATTTAATCTTTATGCAATACCTCTTTGCATATTGGTTTTTTATAAGCAGGAAAAGATATTTTATAGTAAAGATAGCTGATTTCATAGTGAAATAAAATAAGAGTGCATCATTATTAACTTTTGGTTTCTGTGTATCATTTTTATAGCCTTTTTGAAATCCATGTAGCCAAATTAAACTAATTATTATTTTGAAGCGTAACTTTTATTAAGTAAAATGTTCAGGAAACATAGTTCTGCTTGCTAAAAATGTGTGAACATTCATTAGTCTACATGGACAAATACTTAATTACATCTTTTCAATGATGTTGACTTAGGGGTGTGCTTAATTCTGACTATTGACATAAAGTAATTGGAATGTTGTAAAAGTTAACTCTAGGAGCTGTTAATCCTTAAAGGTATTGAAATTATGGGAAGAGTGAAGAAGTTGAGTGACATATAGGTTCATTTGCCTATCGGCAAAGTTTAAGAAGAAAAGTAAGGTCAGCAGGTTTTGACGATGCGGACCCATCTGAACCTTGAACTTGTAGACTGTCCAGATAATTAAATCCAATACAGAGCGTTTTAATATAAATTTAAATGTTAAAAAATTGAAATGGTGATTATAGAGATTTTTAGCCAAGTGATGCTGTAAGCAAATAATAAAATTTATATTTAAGCAATCGGTGTAAATACAATATCGACATTGACAGGGTGGAGGAGCCCGCTGGAGCAGATTTTCGGGTTCTTGAGCTTGGCAATATCGGGCCCCAGGGAAAAGGTGAAGGTCTGAAGCATCATGGAGATGACTACTCGCTGCTCCATCAGGGAAAAGTTCTTTCCTAAGCCTGTATATCTGTTAGTTTTTAAATGAAAGTTTGGCTTACACATGCGGGTACCATGCCCAAACGCCATCCACTGGTTATCCTGGACCAGATGGGAGTCTTTGAACCGTTCGGGGTTGAAGGAGTAGGGGTCAGGGTATAGCTTCTCGTCGTGGTGGATCTTCCACAGTTCCAAGAGGATAAATGTTTCCTTTGGGATGACAAAGCCATTGGATAAAGTCTGGGATTCTTTGCAATACCGCTGCAGCTGAGGAACGGTACTGACGATACGCATGCTCTCCTTGATGATGGAGTTGATGTAGTGTAGCTGCTTGAGCTCATAAGCAGTGGGGATACGCTTCTCTCCGTTGAGGACTCTGTTTACTTCTTGTCTTGCTTTCTCTTGGATGTCCTGATGCTTGCTGAGGTAGTAGAAGATTGTCGTCAACGTATTAGCAGTGGTATCATGACCAGCTAAGAAAAACAGGGAAAGGTCGTTGATGACTTCATCTTCACTTAAAACAAATTCCTTCTCTTCCACAGATGCTCTGGTCATTAGAGAAAGAAGGTCATCGTGGCTATCAGTGAGCTCACCTTTGCGGGTGCGGATGATGTTGCGCAAAAAGTCTCTAAACTCCTGGCTCTGTTGATGGCTCTTTTGGCGAGAAGGCACCCATTTCTCAAGGAACGGGAGGACAAAGTAGATGGGATTGAACATTGCCTTCATGACGTCATTGTAAAGACGAAGGTAGTGGTTTTCGTTGCCCTTGGCAATGGCTTCAAAGTTAAAGCTGAAAAGACCCTTTCCTAGGACATCGAGGGTGAGGCGCTGGAACAAGTCCTGGATCTGGAGGGGGGCACCGTCAGCTTGGTTGATCAAATTGATCAGTTTCTGAGTGCACCCAGCAAACATATCGGTGGACCAGGTTTTCTTGAAGGCCGGGTTGGCGATGCGGCGATGGCGGCGCCACTCGTCGCCGTCGGACATGGCGATGTTAGTGAGCCCCAAAATCTTGTTTGTCAGCATCGTCTTTAAACTTTCATCGTTGTCTCGCTGCTTAAGGAAGGTATCTGACTTGGCAAGAATCTCCTTTGTCTGCTGGATATCACCAACTGCCAAATCCCAGCGACCCTGGTTCCAGGTCCTCGCCATCCCTGTCTTGGCCAAGGCCGGGCGAATGAGCCGCTCAAACCTCACGTCAAAGGACTCCCCTCTGAGCATCGAGGCCATAGTTGCACCTATGGGAATAGCAGGGACATCCTTGAGCTCTTCAGGAACCGAGAAGAGCAAGTATAGCTTGTAGGCCAGGACCAATACGGCAACGGCAGCAATGTAGAAAGTAGAAATCATACCATACATCGAACCATGGCTCAGTTTAAATATACTCAAGGCTCTAGCGATCACCCGCCTCTTTTTTGGATTGGAATGGGCCCAGGTTTTAAAATTAAATTAGTATTTATATACGGAGCTTATAGTTGTGCCGTCTCGGTTATTCTTTGTCGCTGCAAAGCCGAATGCCCATTGCTTGCGATTCAGGTTTGGAACAGCCGTCGCGTGGCTACTTGCCAGGCGGATTCATCGGGATTCAGGGATTTTAGAAGTTCTTTACCCAATCATCCAGTAAGGTTTTAAATTAAAGCTACTTCGGTGTTTTATCTATTTTTTAGATACCAAAGTTTTAACCTCGGTGTCTTACCTACCCAACTAGGGAAAGTTAAATTTGATTTTTATTTAAACATCTGATATTTCAAGTGAACTAGCGCTCTCCCGAGATGGCCTTAGCGGGGTGAAGTATAACGCTAATATCAAGGGCTAGAACACAGAAATTCCTTAAATACTTTCTCAAATAGAACTTTCAAAAAATTCCAACTTGACATTCAATATCCTTCCACTATAATTGGTTGCTCGCTTTAAAAGACTGTTGAATTTTCTAATAGCAATAACCTATCTAAATCCATCAACAACCCTGTTAATCTTAACTATAAAGAGAAATGAATCAACGATCTAATTCTGTAAGGTTTATTACTCAATCGATGCCAAATTACAGCACAGGAAATCCAAGTGCCAGTAATGCTTCTAAAATCGGCAAGTTAGAAAAATACACTTTGATAGTAAAATATGATGACTGATAATTAAAAGATGTGGCAACTTTTGGATTTTATCGGGCATCCAAATTAGCCTTGGTGTCAAGTGGTATGATCCTTAAAGCTTAGGTATTATGGTTTGATTCTTGTCTGCTTCTACTTCCCCATAACCACCTTTCAACCTTTCGGATAACTTACTTTTAAAGTAATATCCCAACTTATTCTATTCTGCCAGGTTTATCCAATCCCTTTTTGCAACCAAAATGAACACTTCAGCCACCAACATACTTCACTATACACAGTGTACTCTCAGGCAGTCACCACATATCAGATCTAATGTCGATTCTCCCTCTTGATTCCCACAAATAGTGAGATCTCATATATCCTTATAAGGAGTGAGCATCATTTACAACGGTGATCCTAACAATGACTGTATCCAGCACATGTTCACACCTTATTTGTTCACCGTCATGAGTGCCACCCTTATGGAACAGTGGTCTCATCCCAAAGTATAAGAATCCCCACTCTTCCCAATAAAGATCATCATATTCCTAATCTGTTTCTGCCCTCATCCTGGACTGTTGTCTTCCACAACCCAAATATCAAGCTAGACTTAGTTCAGCTGAAAAACTGTTATTGTACTTTGAAATCATATGCCTGTATTCCTCTTACATGTTGCATGTTTAAACAAAAATTAAGCAGGGTAAGTTCTAAAACACTTCTGCCAGCTTCAACCCAATACCATCCAGATGAAGTCATTCTCCCATCAAGTAGTATCCAACAGTTTATAAATAGAATATCCATCAAAAATACCTAAAAGTTCCATCACATTTACCAGAGAAGATAGTGACATTTCTAATAACTCAAAATCTCTAGCTCAGAAGATCCTAAAAGCATCATATATATTCTACCCCAAAAAGGATTTACAGTGGCTTTAGCTCTGAAAGCCAAACATCTTTCCAGGGTGTTGATTAGATGGTAGAAGGGATAAGTTTATCAGCCATAATTTAAATAAAAACTCAGTATACAAGCAATCCACTTCTGTGCTAAAAGCTTGCCAAAGTTTTGAAAGTACCATTTGATTGGTCCAATAAGATTGGGTACATGATAAAACAGGCAACCATTAGATTTTAAACTGTCAGAATTCAAAATCCTCCATGCCAACAATTCCAACCCCTTTTTGTATTTATTCTTTATAACTTTTCTAAAACCCAAAAAATTAGAGATTGAATTTAACTTTCAACCTCAATTATAAATATTGAAGCCAGAAAGAGATAGGTCAGCATACAATAAAACATAGAAATATTTTTTTGGGAACTGTTGACATGGAGGATGTTACATCATGACAGTTTAAATCCTGATAGTTGCTGTAAAACACATCCCCTAAAAGAGGACATGTGCTTATGCAAAAGCACTCCTTTACAGGGGCAGCAACCCTTTCGGCCACAACAATATAGCCCATCTCAAGTTTCACCAAAGGTTAATTTCCATTTGGTCCCAAAGTTTTTCAGAGGTAGCAGAAATATGCAGGCCATGATAACTGTCATATTCTGAGGCACAGCACAGACACACAATGGGAAATCCTAACCTTAGGACAGGATTTGTACTAAGTCTTGGTTAGTTGGTAGGGAAGGCAAAGCAATAACCTTGTGGCCCTGAATAATAAATCTCTACTAGTTGTGGCTAGAGAGAGGCGCTTAAGTACTCAAAAACACAAAGACAGAAATGTGAAAAGAACTTAATTTTTATTGAAGATAAAGAATTGAAATATGTATTGTTTGGTGCTACCACAAAACAATACAAGAATGGTAGGATCACTTGCCACAAAAATGAGTGGGGCAAGTGAGTTGCACAGACTGAGGAAGATGACCATATGAATTTCCATCTTCAGAAATAGACCATTTCAAGGAGCAAAGGCAAAAGAAAGGGATTTGTCCTTTAAAGAACCCAACTGCAAAATTGAAGAGTGTGAATATTGACATTCACAACATTGCCCTCTTCTAGATTGGCCTTAGGGGGTGGTACTTGTGGAGAAATTTATCATTCACTTGGGCAAACAGATAACTACTTGAGAGGAGTTTTACAGTGTATTCTGAACCACATTTGAAGGTTACTTCTAAGGGCCCAACCCACAAGGTATCTAGCTTGTGAGCTCATCCTCTCACTCTATGTTGGTAGTAGAGAACATGGTCCCCAATGTTGAACTCAGGCAGGGGGATCTCCCAGCATTGTCAGAAGAGAGCTCAAGCATCTTGATCTTATATGCAGATGTGTAGGCAGAGGCCTGAATATCAATGATTCAGTTGACTAAATCTTTGATATGGTTGTCAGGGTTTATGGCCTTATCAGAGGAGAGTAGGGGGCCCCAAGAGCAACAGAGTGGTGGCTTCACGTCCATACAGCATATCAAAGGGAGAGTATCCTGTGACACAATACTTACTGAGGCAGTAGGCAAAGAGAACAGCGGGAAGGTATAGATCCCAATTTTCAGCATCAGAGAAGATTGGTTTCCACATGATGGAAACTAAAGCTGAGTTAGCAATTCTACAACCCCATCAGTGGAAGGGTTATAGGGGGTTGAGAAGGACTGATTAGATCCCAAAGCCTCTACAACAGAAGTCACTAGCTTTACATTGAAGTTATATTGATTATCTGAAAGTAGCACTTAAAGGCAGCCATGACAATAAAATACATCCTGCAGTAACAAGGCACCAGTAGTTTTAGAAAGTGATGTCATTCATATGGAGAGCTTATAACCATTTACTGAAATGATCAACAGCCTGGGCGTGAACAAGGAAGAGGCCTTACAGTATAAATACTGACTGTACTAAAGGCATGCTGCGGGGAACTAGCTTGAACTCATGAGATGTAACTTAATGACACTGTAGTTGATAGTCATGACAACTAGCAATGAGATCCGGTATCAGAAGACGGAGGTGTTCCCAATAATAGTTCTTCTAGAGCCAGTCATAGGTCTTGGCAATGCCCCATGTCTAGTATCTTTTTTGGCTTGGAGCACTAATGAGAGGCAAATAATGGGGCATACATAGAGTAGGTACTGGTCACACACTTTCTTAAATAGCTTATTATTGCAGATAAGGGTGTTTTTAGATAGCTTATTCATGGCTGATTGAATCTCCTCAGTTTTTTTCCCGGGATGAAGGATACCCAATCAGTTCATATAATTGGTCTTCCTCTGCAGGGTAAAGAGCAAGAATAGGCATTTGTGATAAACCATCTGTGTTCTGATGCTGGATTCTGGGGCAATGTAATACCATGAAATCATAACCTTGAAGACAAAGGGCCCATCTTGCTAAAGGCTCTTCAGATTCCTTGAGTTTTTGTAACCACTTAAGTGAGGTGTGGTCAGTAACCACAGTGAAATGAGTGTCGTAAACATAATTGCGGAATTGTTTAACAGCATTTAGTACAGCAAAACATTCTTTCTTAGTGGTAATATAGTTTTTCTCATGCTTATTGAGTACACAAGATGTATATGTCATGAGGTGATCCACTTCTTCATTGTCTAGTTGGGCAAGAATGGCCCCAAATCTAGATTGCTAGCATCTGAGTAGATGATTTACTCCTTATCATAGTCAGTATAGACCAGGATAGGTGCCTCCTTGAGCTTTTGCTTAAGAGTCTCAAAGGCTTGCTGTTGACCGGCAGTCCATTTGAAGGTGACATTGTGTAGCAAATGGACTAGAGGTTCAATGGTGTCAGCAAAGTCAGGGATAGACTGCCTATAATAGCCCATCATGCCCAAAAAGATTTGTACCTCACAAAATTTGATAGGTGGAAGCATCTTAACAATAGCCTCAACTTACTTGATCATAGGTAAGATCCCAGTCTGGGTTACTTTATGACCTAATAATTCAAGATATTCCTCAAAGAAAGCACATCTAGATGGCTTCAGCTTGAGGCTAGCTTCTCAAATCTTAAGGAAGGCTTCCTTTAGATGGGCCAGGTGGTTGTTAAAGGTAGCACTGAAGATAGTTATATCATCCAAGTATACCAAAACACAGGAGATCTTTGTGTCAGGATTATTGAGTCCATAGTATGCTGAAAGGTAGAAGGGGCATTACACAGCTCTTGAGGCATGTGTGTAGGCTCAAAAAATCCCTCAGAGGTAATGAACACTTCTTTTTGCCTATCTTCAGGGGAGAGATCAACCTGCCAATATGCAGATTCCAGATCCATGGCTAAGAAGAACTTTGAGCCCCCAAGACAGCAAAGGGGGTTGTCTATGCAAGGCAGAGGGTATGAGTCTTTTTTAGTGAAGGAATTCAAGTGGTGCTAGTCCATCATTATGTGATGTCCGCCGTACTTCTTCTTCAAGAAGAGGAGATTGGGGGCCCAATGACTCTGTGAAGGGACAATCAGACCAGTATCTAGTAGCTATTTGAGTTCCTTAGATACTTTTGCATCTTCTACTTGACTACAGTGGTAGGGTTTAGCTCAAAAAGAAGGTGCGTCACCAGTATCAATCTGCTGAATAACTCCTTTAACTAGACCATAATCAGTGCTATCCTTAGCATGATACCCAAAAACTGATACAGCTGCAGGGATTTTTAGGTGGTAAACAGAGATAAGACCAGTGGTTCATCTTCAGTTAATTTGAAGTCTTGGAAGGTGTCAATAGGATGTGAAGAAATAACATCAGGAGCATTCAGTAACTTGCCATAACCAACAGCTTGGCCTCTAGACACATCTATGGGGAGAGCAGATAAGTTGGCGACCAGCAGTTGAACAGGGTATTTATGAGAGATATCCAAGATCCCTAGACAGAGATAGGGTTTGTTGCGCCCTAGAGAGGGAGGAGAGTACAACTCTAAGAATGTACGCTCGGGAAGCTCATACAATATTTGGGAGTCTAGGATAGCCTGAGACCCAGGAGGAATAGTCACAGCAGAAGTGGCCAAGAGTGGAATCTCTTAAGATTCAGGACAAGCCATGGGAGGACACTTCATGTTAGACAAATGGCTACATTACTTTAAGGTGAATACACCAGTATGATACTCTAAGACACACATCTTGAGGTGTTTCCCAGGGGCTTTGACAGGTTCCTCAGAAACAGGGGGGCTTTTTACCATAGAAAAGAGAATTAGCCATCTTTTAGGTTAAAAATTCCATTGTATTCCCTAAGGAACTGGGTACCAACTAGAAGATTGTAACTCTCATTCTCCAAAACTACAGCAGGTGCAACCAATAGTAGTTTACCAAAACACATAGGGAGAGTAGAATAAGCCCCTATAGTGCAAGTCATAGACAGGCTAGCAGTACCATAAGACTGATGGCAGTTAAAGTCAGGGGAAAGTTTAAGCTTCTTTACAAGCTTTGAGGATACCACATTAACAGGTAACTCAGTGTCTAAAACGGCCTTGATCTTCACCTTTTGGATGGATATCTTTATGCAAGTAGTAGTACAACAAAAGACGGGAGAAAAGCCAGGATATCTTGGGCTTTTATTAGTTCTTTGTTCCATTTTGATCATAAATCTCAAACCTGGGAACTCCTTATAAACAATCTGAAGAGGAAGTGAGACTGATAATTTTTTTAAAACAGCATCAGCTACTTCAGCCGCTTCTTTAGAAGACTCTATTAACACAGGTGATCTCTTAGCTTGCGTAATATATGAGCAAGAAACAACATTTTTGGCTGCAGTCAGAGGTTTTTTGTAGTTGTATTCTTCCCAGAGCGTAGTTTTTAAAGGACAGAAATGGTTTTGGTAACTGCTAAAACTGAATATCCATAGGCGTTGGAATCATCATAGGCCAAATCATCCATGCTGGAATCATCAGAGATGTCATGGAATAATAGCAGAATTGGGGGAGCTTTGAATTTGGCGTGCTCAGAGTCTGCTATGGACAGGGGAGTTGGAGGAGACTGGGAAGAATTGTCAACTGAGAGCGTCTCTGCCTCTAATTTGACTGTTCTTTTCCCACCTGGTCCTTAGGGTCAGCACCTTCAACTTGTGAATTAGTACAGAAACAGGAGTGGTGATCTACCGTCTATTGTTATGGCAACCCTGGTGTCTAAGAGGATTCTGAGAGTTCATAGTGAGGATGCAAGGGTCACAGGAAGAAGAGCCAGAGTTGGAGGCTGCTCAATTCTCTCACACAACAGCTCCATAGTGAGTAAGGTGTGTGTCTTGTAACAGCTTTATGCTCTTCATAGATGAAAGCATGGAATTTTGAGCTTTGAAATGGAGGCACAGGAGTTGATTAACTTTGAGGACTTGAGCGCAAGCCATGTAGGCTTCATATGCTTTCAACTGTCTGCTAGTTATAAATTACTTTCCTTCCATATAGAATATATCAGCAAACTCAGCAAAGGTCTCTTTGTGTTTGAATGTGATGTGCATAAAGGCGTCTTTTTGCACTTCTAGACTGAGGTAGCCACCAAACTTGTCAATCAGAAGCTGCTTCATATCTTCCCATGTCTTAATGATGGGTAGTTCAGGCACCACCACCTCCTGGCAAGCCAGGTGCAGACAGGTTAGGATGTGTTCCTTCTTGACCTCATCTGAGGCTCTTCTCATGGAAGTTTCATGATAGTTAGGAAAGCTGCAATAGTTGAGGTTTTGGGGTCAAAGACTTGCTTAAAGGTAGGCTTGAAATGTGTCTCCAGAGTTGGGCCACCATTGTTGCTATTGAGTACATTTATGTGTGAGGAGAATTCTGCTTCAGATTCAGTAGGGGGCTGTCTGGCCTACAGCTGGCAATCACTTTCCTCAAGGATAGTCAAGGTTTCAGCAGTGTGGGTGCCTTTATTATTGGCTAAGGTAGTCTGTTGCTCAGTAACGTCCAGACGCTGACCATGCTTGGTTTTACCAAGGAAAGCTCAGTCAGCCAGGAGGTAAGGAAAGGCCCCACTGAGAGGTAAGGGGTAAACCTGTCATTTACTGAGTCAATCAATTCACTCATTTCTTTCACATCCCTATTGAGTTTGGTGTGGTCTTGTTTCAAATGGTCCACCTCATTAGCTAGAGCAATAAACTCTCTAGAACATTGAATTTGAGAGGCTTCTGACAAGACAGGGCAACAGCTATCTTCATCAATAACTCCAACTGTACTAGCAGCAATTGTCACCATTTTGTGTAAGGCAGCAAGCTCTTACTATAGCCTGGCAACTTGGGTTGTCAGCACAAGCACTTGAGGGTCAGGCTGAGGGACTTTGGGGGGCAATCCTGACTGCAGGTAGATGCTCTTAAATCTTGAATAGCATGCAGAGCCTCTGTTCTCTATCTACTAGCTCATTGGATAAAGAAAAGGCGGGGCATCTTCCTTGGAAGCAGACAGTTCATTTACTTAAGTCTGGAGTTTGGCAATGGTGGCGGCGGTAGCAGCCCTTTCTTGATTAAAGTCCTTGCCAAGTTTGCAGAGGCCCTTTGCAGCATGGACCGCTACTTGCTGTAATTGATTGAAGGAATAAGCACTGAACTTGTTAAGTTGTTGCACAAGTTGTTCAAAGTTGGTGAGATAGGCGTTTAGAGTGGAATCTACTTGGGCACACCAGGGCTTTTCCAGCTGGTGGAACTCATGAAGACGCTCTCTGACATACTTGGGGATAGACTGGCGCATTTGTTCAATGGAATTGACCAAGCAATATTGGGAGGTGACAGAGTTGCGCTGATTGTCAGATACTAAAGAAAACAGGGAGTAGATCCACTGTTGATAGGCAGCAAACTGATCCCAGTGATGAGTGATGGCTACTTGTAGAGACAAAATCTCCTGAACATGAAGCCCTAACACAATTTGATGGTGGGCTAAGGAGGTTGTACAAAGGATGATAGTAAGTGCTCAGCGGAGCCAGCCACTGAGAGAAGATGCTATGGAAATTGTGGAGCCACAATCAATTCATAGTATTCTGCTTGACTGAACTGTAGCTGGAGACAAGGGATGGCTCCATCACGGGCTAACCCAAGGGCTACTGCCATGACTTGTTCCAAGTCAGGGGTACCCAAAGGGTAGGCCACTAGGTGGGGACCATTCCTGAGGTTCAGCACAGTAGGGACAATAGGTGGTTCTGTGATGTCTTCTTTAATAGAAGAACTGGTGATTTCAGGCAAATTCAGCTCTTGTATAGGTGGAGGCAAAGGTCCTGAAAACGTGGTTGCAAAAGGGGTAACCAAGGGACTTACAGCCCCTGTAGTGAGCACCATTTTTGTTGTGTTCTGAGAACTGGCAAAGATACACAACAAGGAATCCTAACCTTAGAATTGGATTTGTACTAATTCTTGATTAGAATGGCAGGGGAGGCTATGCAATTACCTTGTGGCCCTGATGGAATAATATCTACTAGACGTGGCTAGAGAGGCGCCAAAGTACTGGGAGACACAAAGACAAAAATGTGAATAGAACTTATTTTTATTGGTGATTAGAAAAGGGAATATATAGTGGTTAGCAATACCACAAAACAATACCAGAACAGTAGGATCACTTGCCACAAGCATGAGTGAGGCAAGTGAGTTGTGCAGAATCAGGAAACCAAACAATTGTATTTCCCAGTTTGGATACAGACTCATTTTGAAGAGCAAAAGCAAAAAAGAGAGATTTGTCCTCAAAATAACTCATCAAAGGCAAAATTGAAACATGGTGAATGGCAGCATTCACAACATTTGCTTTGTTTTGGTGTCTTATAAGATGTTTTGTCCATAATTAATGTAGTCAGGGAAGAATTCCCTGTCAACAAGATACCAACCTGCAGCATTAAACCTTTTCCAGGGCAGAGTAAAAGTATAAATATTGAAAAATATGACAATCAAAGTATGAATATTGTAAAATATCATCTCCCCAACTTACCCTACTTCCAGGGTGCCTTCTGGAAATCCTCCCATGCATCTGGGAATAGATTTGATTACTGTTATGGTTTAAATTTTTTTTAAAAGGTTACCATTTGATATTTAACAAGTTTACATTCTCCTTTTTGCTTTTATGCATGTTGCCTTGCCAAAAGCTTCTATGAGATATAATATGAGGAAGTTAAATGATTATAAGAAATCTTTTAGTTTATTAAACCAAAGTAAACTTATTTTTAGTGTTAGAATACCTCACTTATCCATGTAAATTATGGTTTTGAGACTGGTTTTTTTAAAAAATTTGGTCTTAGTGTAGTATCTGTGTTTGGTTTTGGGCCATCTCCCCTAAGTAGTTGGTTCATTTTTTGAGTAAATATTTTCTAGTAAGGATAATCAAAGATGCTGCAGTATCCCCCTGGAGGTTTGAAGGCCAGGAAAATATTTTCATTTTTTAGAGATATATGGGAGTTGAGCTTAATGTTGATCCAGTTTGAACTTGGATACTGTTATGGGAAGTCTCATTAGGATGTTTTGGCTTGCATAGGTGGATTCAATAATTTGCATCAGTTTAATTATTGCTTGATATCTAATTTTTTAAAATTTAAGTGCTGTTGGGGTTAAATTCCATAAAAATGGCATGTACTCTTAGGCTAGGATCTGTTTAAGTTGATTTTGGGCAAATACCCAAATTTTGTCTAATAATTAGAACATCTCAACTTGAAGAGATATGAATTCTCCTTTAATCTATATGTGGGGTTCCTGTCCACCAGTCCCAAAAGTGTGTCCTGGATTGTAGCCAGGGACTGGCTGGAAGGGATTGTCATTCTCTAGTAAGGGAAAATGTATCTCATAAATATGTAATAGGGTTGAAATGGGCTTTTATTCACTCTCAGAAGGAAGATCCCCTTAGAAACCTTCTGGTATATGGCCCAGGGGGTCAAGGAAACAATATGGATTTGCTAATACTTGGAGTCCTCCAACAATATCTTGGACTCCTTGTACTTGGTCTTGGACTCCTGCACCTTAGTCTTGGACTTCTGCTCCTTAGACTTGGACTCCTGCTCCTTAAACTTAGACTCCTGTTCCTTAAACTAGGACTCCTTCACTGCGCTTAGGATCCAGCTCCTTATTCTTGGGCTTCAGCTCTTTGTATATATTTAGTGGCCTTGGTATTCCACTTGTATTAGTCCAATCAAGCTCCTGCTGGTGATCAAAAGGCTTCCAAAAGCCTCTTCACAGAAACTCAAAAGGCTAAGAAAGACCTTGTCAAAGACCTGGAAAGACTCTGTAACTTTCCAGCCAGCCATGTTATAGTGTCCTTTTCCCAAAGGTTCCGCCTTCAAAATGGCTTTCTTCAGAAGCTTAAACCATTGCCGCTCACTTTTTCCTATAATAACTTAAACTTACATACTTACTTTCTCAAAAGTTTAAAGTATTAATTCACTGTTTCCTTGCTTATACTTTAAGCTTTTGGCTTCCAACTAATCATTTTCATCAGGAAACCTGCCAGAACTCAACCAATTAATGCAGAACGCAGAAATAGACTATTTCTGAAGTTCCACCGGGATCCAACTAGATAAAAGATAATTTCCACAGCTGAAAACGCTCAAATCAGCAACTCTTTGCGCACCAAAGCATTAACAGTTCCATTATTCCAGCACCAGTTCTTCCCTGCATTCAAACTAAACCAATTTAAATAGTAGAATACTATTTAAACTATTCTTTTTGGACCTCTTCAACGTTTTCTCATATATTTACAACTCTTGTAAAATCCAAGGAAAATGTCCCACCAAAACAACTTTTTATCCAGCTCTCATAGAAACATACCTTCATTTATCCTAGGAAATTAATAAATAAATATCTTACCCACACTTCTATTAACATTCCTTCTTGATTTTACTACTAAACCAAGGCAAAACATTCTAAATTTTCCCACTTTGGAAAATCAATTTGGAAAAATCTTGGCTCATCTCTCCGGACCACCAGTTCTTTATCATCATCTTCTGATTCTTACGCCAGCTCATATTCCAGCTCTTCAACAGTTTATCAGTCCTCTGGCTACTCCTTTATCATGATCAGATACTCCTGCATCATGATTTCTGAGCCCTTAAACTTATCCTCACTAGGAACCATCTTGGTTCCACCTGCACAATGAACCATTTTGATTTAAACTTCAATATGAACCAACAGTTCTTCAACTATCTTTCTCTGTGATCAAATAGTTCCTCTCACTAGCTTCTCTGCTGATTCCGTGAACCACATTGGTTCTTTATCTCAGTCCCTGTTACCAGAAGCTGTAGATCCAGGCATGAGTCTACATTGAACTGGCCTTTGACTGGGCCCTTGTAAGTGGCATTTCACTTAGTCTATTGTCAAAACTGCAGGCTCAACCTGCCAGCAAGGTTCCAACCAAGTGGGTTTGTGACCCACAATCCAATTAACTGGTCACTCAAAGCCAGACTAGAAAGTCAACTCAAATTACCAAAACCAACAACAAGAACAGATGATGATCCTTTATAGTAGATACCTTGTTTTGGCGCTTGACTCATTACCAGGATCAAGCCATCCCCCTCTTCCATCCAGACATGTGATCACCAATCATGTTCCTGTTATCCTTGATTCACATGAACTATATAATCACTATCTCACAATAAAGATTATTATCTATCTCCTAAATATTTTTCCCCGTATAACTCTGCTAAAACAGCACAGTTATGACATTTGGTAGCACAGGTAGGTTCTCCATCCTACCTTATCTTGAAAAATTTTGCCTGTTGCCCGCACACACTGCAGCCAACTAATCCTTAACAGAATCATGTCTGGCCTCCTGCCCAACTGGACTCTGTACACTCCTGGTACTGAGATACCTGATGGGTTTGACCTATACCAAAACACAGTAATCCTTCTACCTGCCTTCAACAACATGTCTGCACAAGGTTTTTTCCACTCCCCCATTGATGCTGCAACCAGCCGACAAAACCACCATGTCCACCTATGTAGCGCAAAGACTACAAAGCGCTGCCTTGGAACCTTTTGCCGGGGCCAATGACAACAACACTGCCACATGGATCCAGTCCGTCCAGAGCAAGCTAGCTCAGATGGAATGCCCACAGCAATTTTGGATCACAGAAATTTCCAGTTGCCTGACCCATGACGCTGGCACCTGGTGCAACAAGTGGCATGAAGAGCACACTAACAAGAACTGTGATACCTTTAAGCAAGACTTCCTGGCAAGATTTGTGCTTGAGGATACAGCGCTCATTGTCAGTGATCCAACCTGAGGGGGGTTCCTGAGAACTTGCGGGCAGACGGCCCGCGGGCCCAGCAGGAAGGGCCCACCACAAGATTGGGGCTAACTTTACAATATAAGATAACAATTTTTCAAGGACTGCCCAAGGTCTGCTTACAGGCACCATAGAATCAATCAATCCGGTGAGGGTGATATACATCACCCCAAATATCTGAGTGAAAGTGGATTCATTAGTGGCCACAGATTCTTGCAGGCGGTTGGGCCGCGGGGTGAGGGGCGGTGTCATTGGAACCAATTATGCAGGCAGGAAACTATACTTGTCTCGGAATAGCAGAGGGGGCCAGGTGATTTCGATGCCTTCTCTGTAAAGGACTTCTGTCTCTCTAGTTCTAGCTTTGGGGTTGTGGATGAGGATCTCCTCCAGAATAAACTTCAAATACGCTGGGTTGGGTGGGTACTCAGTGAAATGTACTGGGCCAAAGGGAGCTTATGGTGGACAGTAAAGTTCAGGCAGCTGGTCTGCGGTTTCTTGGGGTAGGTGAGCACGGAGTGCGGAGCCGGGAGGAGTAGACTGTAAATGAAGTAAAACTAATAAAAAGTATGGTATGATCTGGTTGAACCAAAGGTTCATGTCACTTTATTGCAAGGATGGCAATGGGCATCTTCCTGGCAGCCCAGGGTATAAATATGCCCATCTGTCATGGTAAAACTTTCACAATTTCTGTTGGCCCAGGGTTTCCTGCTTACCAGGTCTTCCCAGTCTTTGGTGGTATTGATTGCAGGGGTTATTTCATTGGCTGGTTTGAACTGAGAATGCTCAAATTCCCTAGTCAGGCTGTGGGATTGGTCGCCTCTGGGTGGCCCGGGTTCTATGGGAAAATTCTCTGTTTCCCCTTCTGTGCGGACCCAAGTTATTTCGGAATCTGTGGCTGACCCTGCCTGTTTATTGGCTGTTTTATCAGTAACTTTTAGTGTGTTGAGTATTGGCGTAGGTACATTTGGTTCATCAAGCTTAAAAAGATTTTCCAAAGTCAAATCCTGTTCTGATTTGAGCTTAAAAAACTGCGGGTGGCTGGGCGGCTGGCCCTGCAGGCTGGCGGCCCACAAGATGACAGGGTTTGATTTTTGTAGTAGAGGCTTTTTGATAAGTATAGTTGATAGGAATTTGTCACTTGTGACACTCATGATCATATGCCAAGTAAAGAACATGACCCAGACAGACACCGTAAAAGAACTCACCCGCGCCTACAAGGAACTCCAACTTTGTGCACCATCCGACATGGCCTTTGACACCCCAGCCACACACCTCATGTACTACAACACTCTCAAATTGCACGTGATGAGACATGTAAACCTGGATCAAGTGACCAACCTGTAAAGTCTGTACTGTGAAGCAGAAACAGCGGAACAGACATCCAATGCTCCCCACAAGGCACAAACTGGGAAACAAGAAAGACCCAAGGATTCCCATCCAAGAGGGCGCTCTGCTTGGCCACCTCCTGGAGGCAACAGGAACAATGCCAACCACAACCCCACAGGCTCAAATGGGCATGGAAATGGAAACACTGACCAGTCAAACCGTACCCATTTCTGTGTCACCGCCACACAAGGCAACCAAAATGAGGGAAAATCCCGGGGAGAGCACTAAGTGAGCCAAGCTCTCCCCACGCAACTCCTGACTTGCCCAACAATGAATACCAACCCAAGGACTTAGACCAATGCCCAATTATCCGAGTGCCCTCAGAAGACCTGGTACAATACAACATTGCCAGACATCCCAATAAATTGATGTCCTATCCTTTCCGCTTTTGCAGTTACACAGGCTCAGCACTCCTGGACTCAGGCGCAGACCAAACCCTAGTCAACAGTAACTTTGTGGATAAGTTCAAGCTGGCCACTAATCCTTTGCAGATTGAAAATGTGATCCTGGCTGATGAACACCACATCACTGTGACAAAGGAGACTGCCCCCTTCTCTGTCATGCTTGAGAACCTCCACTCCACCATCCAAGGTCCCGTCATCAAATTTCCTAAGTTTGACATTGTACTGGGACTAGACTGGTTACAGAAGAATAACCCTCACGTAGACTGGGCGACCTCAGTGTTGACCATCAAGCATGAAGGAGTCAACCACCAGATCTCCCCTGACTCTGTGGACCAACTGCTACGTGACCACGTCTTTGTACATATCACAGAGACCCAGGAAAAAAAGAAAGACCTGAAGTCAATTGACTGGGACTCCTGGCAGTACAAGATCATACACTTCAAAGACCACCAGGATACCTCCACGCCTTAGGACCACAACATTGTGGCCCGCCTTTTAGAAATCTTTAAGGAAGTGTTACCTGGGCTGCCCCCTGAGATGCATATGCAGCACTCTATCCAACTCAAGGGGGCTTTACCCCAGGCGCGCCCCATCTACAGGATGACCCCAAACAAGGACAACACCTTACACACCTACCTCAAGGAGGCATCGGAGAAAGGACTTATTTGCCCCTCACAGTCTCCCTTTAGGACTGCTGTATTCTTTGTGGCTAAAAAGGATGGTACCCTACGCCTGGTCACAGACTACCGCGCCCTAAACAAAGTTACCATTAAGAATTGTTACCCACTGCCACTGATTGACGACCTCTTTGATGCCTTGGGAGGGGCCACAGTCTTCTCCAAGATTGATCTAACTGCAGGCTACAATCAGATTTGTATCAAGGAGGAAGACATCCCAAAATGGCTTTCCACACTAAATACAATTCCTACAAATGTGTGGTACTAACTTTGGCATGACTAATTCCCCGTCCACCTTTGTAACCTTCACAAACAAAGTGTTTGCACCACACATAAGCAAACAAGCCCTAGTGTACCTAGACAATATTATTGTCTACAGCCCCTTGGTGGAACAACACCACAAAGACCTGAAGGCAGTCTTTGCAACTTTGGCACAACACAAACTGTTGGCCAAGCCCTCCAAGTGCCAGTTCTTCTGTGAGCAACTACCCTTCTTGGGACACATAGTCTCAAAAGACGGTATCAAACCCAAAAGTCAAAAGATCCATGCCACCTGCAAGAGCCACCACCCAAGGATAAGTTGGAACTCCACATCTTCTTGGGAATGATAGCCTATGTACGGCGCTTTATACCCAATTGTGACATCTTGACTGCCTCCTTATCCGCCATAACAGGCGCCAAGTCTAAGTTTGTGTGGACCCCCCAACGTGACCTCTGCTTTAGATGCCTCAAAGAAAAGCTCATAACAACTCCTATTCTTCAATACCCCAAACGTGACAGGGAATACCAAATGGAAACCAATGCCTCAGACGCATCCATTGGGGGATTACTAAGAATCAAGAATAGTGAGAGTGACTTCCTGCCTGTAGCCTACAAATTGCAAAAATTGACAGCTGGCAAGTGTCAATACCCTATCCACAACAAGGAACTGCTGGCTATTGTGCACTGCCTAGTCAAATGGCGTTGCTATCTAGAACGCCAGGAAGAATTCACAGCACTAACCAATCACAAGTCACTCATCTATTTCAAGACTCAAGCAAATCTATTGCGCCGCCAAGCGCGGTGGATGGAACTATTGGAGAGATTTAACATGCTCATCCAGTACAAGCCTGGGGCCAAGCTTGCCATGGCAGACGCCCTGTCCCACCTGTATGTCTGTGCTTCAAGAGGAGAGAATGGGCTCAGCCCAGACTGGCCTCTCTTAGTGCTACAAACAAAAGATAAAGGGTTCCCCCGGGCACAACCAAAATAACCAAAGAAAAATTCATCAAGAATGAACACCTCTTTGCTGATGTATACAGGAATCTTCACAGAAATATGAATGACGGCACAACCATTCCCTACATCCCCACACATCAGCAAGTCAACACTACCCTTTGCTATCTAAGAGATCTTGGACATACCAAGAGCCAAATCTATATGAGTTTCCAAAACATAAAGCCTGGTGATCAACCTTATACCACAATTTCCAGGAAGTTCTAGACCAATGTGAGGTGTGCAAAAATGTTTTCTAACAGCAAAACCCCGCCAAAGTCAGTACTCCCCATTCACACAAAACTACCTTTCAAAGTATGGGCTCTTGACATTGTTGGTACCATGCCAGGAAAACTCAATGACATGAAATACATCATTGCTGCCATTGTTTTCGCAATAAGATGGCCAGTAGCCCAAGCAGTGAAGGCACACACCAGCAATGACGTTCAATAATTTATTGGCAAAGAAATAATCAGCAAGTTTGAAAAGCCAGAACTCCTGATAACCAATGGAGGCAAAGAGTTGACCTCCAAAGACACCAATGTATATCTCACCAAGAATGGAGTCAAACACACTTTAACAACACCATACTAGCCACAGGCCAATGGACATGTAGAGCAGCTTAATGTTAGCCTTGTGCAAGCCTTAGCCAAACTCACCGCCAGGAGACCTGAAGACTGGTTTAAGCAGCTACCAACTGCACTACTTGTGTGCCAAACCCAAGTGAACCGACAACCGGAAAAAGCCCATTTGAACTAGTATACAGCACACAGCCAAATATCATTCAGAAATTGACAGGACCTAAACTGGAAATCCCAAGTGAAGTCCCCCCACGCTCAGACCCTCAAGTAATAGAGGCTAACAGCAAGCAAACAGCCAAAGAGAAAGAACGTCTTCAAAAGACATTTGTCCCCATCCACAATAGACATGAAGTTGGGGACAAAGTATGGGTCATGACTGTTGACAAGAGCAAGTTAAAACCTGAGAAGGTGGGACCAGTAATCATTCTAAAGTTAAATGACAATAACACTTACCTCGTGCAAGGGCTTGGAAAATGTAAGCAAGACAAGACCCTACACCATGACTGCCTACAACCCTGCAAAGCAAGACAGAGACAACAAGAAACCGCCCTTCCTGCCACAGAACATTGACTAGTTCAATATGGCGCCCAGGCTCCTAACAACCTCCCTGACGGCCTGCCCCAAGAGGAGGCTGACCTTCAGTCGGGGGGGGGGGTGTCAAAACCGCAGCTCATCTCGCCAGCAAGGTTCCAACCAAGCAGGTTTGTGACCTGCAATTCAATTACCTGGTCACCCAAAGCCAGACTAGGAAGTCAACTCAAATTACCAAATCCGACAACATGAACAGATGATGATCCTTTATGGTGGATACCTTGTTTTGGCTCTTGACTCATTGCCAGGATCAAGCCATCCTCCTCTTCCATCCAACCATGTGATCACCAATAATGTTTCTGTTATCCTTGATTCACATTGACTATATAATCACTATCTCACAATAAAGATTACTATCTAGATTCTAAATATTCCCCATAAAACTCTGCTAAAACAGCACAGTTACAACACTATTCAACCATAGATCCTCAAAGCCTATGTTGTTGTTTTTACTACCCAGGTGATTAAGTCTGGGCTTTCAGTTGCAGAGTAATCAGCTCTACTTCCCAGAGGCCTGATCACACCAAGTTCTGCAGCTTGCTTCCCCAAGCAAACTGCTTTGATGACACCTATGAGCAAATCTATGCCCTCCAATGCTCACTTTTGTTTCTCCCCAAAGCTCCCACTGGGACATAAACAAGGACACCCTATCAGTCTGTTAGGTAGGATGCTTGCTCACAGACCTCCTGTATGCGTAACAGGGTACGTAGAGCCCTCAGAGCTCTTCCCCTACCTGGTAGCCTGTGTTACCCACCAGGGGTCCAAAACCTTCTCCACCTCAAACAGAAAAAGTTCCCTGCTAGCTATCTCATTCTTCACCCTTTTGCAGCCACAGTTCCCTGCTAGATGAAGAACTCTAGCCCACAGCAGCCAATAAATTCTGCTGGGTAGAGGCAACATCTGCCTCTAGTAGTCTTTACACCTACTAGCTAGGCCTTACCATCCCTAGTAGTCTTTACACCTACTAGCTAGGCCTTACCATCCCTAGTAGTCATCATTCCCTACTAGGCCTCTACCTGCAACAAACAACCAAATTTCTGCTTGGCTAACATTAGCCCCACCTGCAAACCACCAAATATGTGGACTGTCACACCATCCATCTTATTTTATTGGGTTCTCTATTGCTTTTAGAGCATCTTTCTAAACTTTTTATATATTTTCTATGAAGAGGCAAGTTTGGTACTACACGGCTGCTAATAATTTTTTAGGATACCAGTCCAGTGTAATGGCCCACCAGCGCCAGGGACAGGGTAGAGTTGCTGATTAGAGGAAATTTATACATTAGGATTAGGGATAACTTGAACAAATAAGAGAGGAATCATCCTAACATTGACCAGGGATTAGCAATAGAAACCATGATTTCTACTAACTCAGCTATGATATATACATGATATTAAAGAGCTGGTTGACATTTGCATCAGTAGATGGGTTGATGACAGGTGTAAAGTTGGGCTTTGTGATTGAAGTTTAATATCTATAAGCATAAGGTAGGCCAGCTGATAAACTTTTTTAAGTAACTATGTATGTATAGTGTACTAGAATTATTCTTGGTTGATTTGAGCTGGTTGCCCTGTTTAAGATAAAGAGTCAGATAGTAGGATATTGTCTAGGGTAAAATCCTTATAATCTGGGTTTGATGGTTTTTTTTTGAAATTCAACAGTCTGTAAGAAACACCTGGTAAAATTAAAAGCTGGACTGGGCTCACAGAAAGCTTTCTAGGATGGCTGTGGGTGCAGTAATTATATGTTATAGTACAATAATGAGTTATGGTATAATATGTGTAAACCAAATGTTTACCTTTTTAAAATGACAGACAAACCTTATTCTAATTCAGGGGGTTTATAACCTTTAGTCTATCTGATTTCTATGCTTTTTATCTAATTATCCAGTCACATATTTTTAGCATTAGAAAGCTGAGCACCACCTAGTCTGGGGGTCCTTTTTCATGGTCTTAAGGCATGTATAGTAGGAAAATCTTTAGAAGATGAATATAAACTAATGCATTAAGACTGATATATTTATACTGATTAAATAAAGAAGAGTAAGCAAAGCATATAATGGTAACTGAATAAAATCCCCTAGCAGCTTGAAGAAGTGAAGTGGAGACTTGGGCAGCTGGTTAAACTTAGAAAAAAATGATATATAATCCAGTTTCAAGAATGGAGGATCTGTCTAAGAGATTGATTTCAAGATCTGGATATTGGCTATTGTAGTAAATGTGCTGTTTTAGCAGAGTTACAAGGGGGGAATATTTAGAATCTAGATAATAATCTTTATTGTGAGATAGTGATTATATAGTCAATGTGAATCAAGGATAACAGAAACATTATTGGTGATCACATGGTTGGATGGAAGAGGAGGATGGCTTGATCCTGGCAATGAGTCAAGCGCCAAAACAAGGTATCCACCATAAAGGATCATAATCTGTTCATGTTGTCAGAGAGGTTGTCAGGATCCCAGGCGCTGTATTGGACCAATTGTTGTTCTGTGGCAGGCAGGGCGGTTTCTCATTGTTTTTGTCTCGCTTTGCAGGTTCCTAGGCAATCATAGTGTAGGGTCTTGTCTTGCTTACATTTTCCAAGCCCTTGCACGAGGTAAGTGTTATTGTCATTTAACTTTAGAATGATTACTGGTCCCACCTTCTCAGGTTGTAGTTTGCTCTTGTCAACATTCATGACCCAAACTTTGTCCCCAACTTCATGTCTATTGTGGATGTGGACAAATGTCTTTGGTTGACATTCATTTTCCTTCACTGTTTGTTTGCTGTTAGCTCTTACAATGTGAGGGTCTGAGTGTGGAGGTACTTCACTTGGAATTTCCAGTTTAGGTCCTATCAATGCCTGAATTATATTTGGCTGTATGCTGTATACCAGTTCAAACGGGCTTTTTCTGGTGGATCTGTTCACTTGGGTTTGGCACACGAGTAGTGCAGTTGGTAGCTGCTTAAACCAATCTTCAGGTCTCCTGGCAGTGAGTTTGGCTAAGGCTTGCACAAGTTTACCATTAATCTGCTCTACATGTCCATTGGCCTGTGGGTGGTATGGTGTTGTTACAGTGTGTTTGACCCCATTTTTTGCAAGGTATACATTGGTTGTTTCGGAGGTTAATTCTTTCCCTCCATTGGTTATCAGGAGTTCTGGATTTCCAAACTTGCTGATTATCTCCTTGCCAATAAATTTTTGTACTTCATTGCCAGTGTGTGCCTTTACTGCTTGGGCTACTGGCCATCTTGTAGCAAAGTCAATGGCAGTGATGATTTATTTCTTGTTGTTGTGTTTTCCTGGCATGGGGCCAACAATGTTGATAAGGAGCGCCTTTTGAGGAAGCTTTAAATATAAAATTAAGAAGAGAAGAAGTATATTTTATTGGATAATACTTTAGACTTATATAGCTTTAGCTGTGGTGGGGATTTTAGTTGGATCAAACCTAGGGGCTGGTCATGTGCTGGATGGGTTCAAGTTGCTGGATACCTGGACAGTCATGTGATATTGGTTTGTTGCCATTTCTGGTATGTCAAATGGTATATTAGAAAGGCACCAAATTGGGAAATGTCAGGATTTTAGGTGTGATGGCACTAGCCAGAATACTCATACATCCAGTCCCTTGCCACACCCCTCCCTTAAGGGGTTTCTTGGGTACATCAGGAGGGGGCTTTGCCTTGACGGCTGCTGCCTGTTGTTCCTGGAGTTATTTACTAGTGGGCATCAACTGGTTTGAGTGTTCTCCTTTGCTAGGGCGGAGGCAAGATCTGTGTTTCTTTTTGGTGATGGGCTCTTTGGCACCATGGAACTTAACCAGGTAGGTGTTCCTGTCTGGTTGGTATCTGATGATTCTTCCTGGTCCTCTGTGTACTGAGTCTAGCTTCTTTCTGATCCCTGCTAGAACCCAGACAGGTGAGTTGATGGGGAGTTGGTACTCTGTTGAGGTTACCTTTTGGGCTTTGAGTCTCTTTGTTTCTGCCAGTTTGGCTTTGAGGCGTATGTGTTGTAGAACTGGTTTCTGTTCTACTGTGGTAGGTTCTCCCAGGGGGATCATCACATACAGTTGATCATTGTGGGTAACTATTTATGGCTTATACCTGTATGTTAGTTTAAATGGTGAGTAGCCTGTCCCTTGATTGGTAAAAACCCGGGATACTAGTAGTGCATGTTTTACATAGAGTGGTCATGTGTCTTTGGCTTTGCCATCCATTATTTTCTCCACTGGTTCTGATAAGGCTACCATTCAGGCGTTCAACTCTGCCATTGGCCTGTGGCCTGTAGGGCGAGGTTGTGGAGTATTTGATGTTCTTTGTTTTTAGATTATTGTTTACTACGTGGCCTGTTAACTTTTTTGCTCCATCTGTTATGATGTAGTCTGGAGTGCAATAGTCTGCTATGATTACTTTATTAATGAATTGATTTATTGTTTCTGACTTGTGATCTTTTTTTGCCCAGCAGATGGGCCAGCATGAGGTAAAGTTAATGGCTACAATTAGAAAACACTGATTTGTTTTGGTTTCTAGGAAGGGTCCCACTACGTCCAGTCCCCAAACCATAAATGGTTTGGTATCAGGTACTGGGTTAACTGTTGGCTGTGGCGCCTTGGTGCTGGCGTATTTTTCACATACTGTGCACTTTTTCAGAACATCAATTATGTCTTGCTTCAGGTTGGGCCACCATACTATCTCTTTTAATGTAAGGTATAGATTGTTAGCCTTTTTGTGTCCTAGCAGACAATTATGTCTTAGTGTAGTGTCAACTCTTTGTGCAAGTGGAATGTATGGAGTGTGTTTACCCTTGATGATTTGGTATACTGTGCCATTTGATATCTGGAAATGTTTTTCATTTCTTACTAGCATATCATGGGTTAGTTGGTGTGTGAAGGGATCCTTTCCTTTTGTCTTGTACTTAGTGTTGTATAGGTTGGGCCAGTCAGGGTCCAGGTGGTCAGGGTGATCCTCTCTAGGCTGACATGGTCTAGAGAGAGCATTAGCCGTGACCAGCTCTGCCCCCTTTTTGTATTGGATGTCCAAATTAAGCTGTTCCAGCAAGGACATCCCTTTGGCTTGGCGCCGCGCAAGTGCGTTCTGAGTTTTGAAATAGATTAAGGCTTTGTGGTCAGTTAGCACTTGGACGTTTAAGTGTCCTTTGAGATAACATCTCCATTTCTTGCATGTGTGATATATTGCTAGGAATTCTTTATTGTGTATTGGGTACCTTTGCTCAGTGTTTGTTAGTTTTCTGCTTTTGTAACATACTGGCAGGAAATCTTGCTGCCCTGGCTGGCAGATGCTTAGGACTGCGCCAATGGCGGTGTCACTAGCATCTGACTCAAGCTTGTAGCACCCATTGTTATTAGGGTATTACAAGATTAGTGCTTCAATCAAAGCTTGCTTTAATAGTTGGAAATTCTTGTTGCATTCTGGAATCCAGATGATTTTCTTTTTGGCATTACCTTTGGTTAGGTCATTGATTGGTGCAGTGAGCTTTCCACAGTCTTTGATGTATTTCCTTAGGTAAACTACAATACCAAGAAAGCATCTTACTTGTTTCACGGAGGTGGGGTGTTGCATTTTATTTATGGCTTTTATTTTATCTGGGTCTTCTTTGATGCCATTGTCAGAGACAATGTGGCCCAAGAACAGGAGTTCCTTTTCCATAAATTGGCACTTACTAGTCTTAGTGTATAGTTTGTGCTTTGTGAGTTGATTGAGTGTCTTGCGGACATGCGTGAGGTGTTCCTCTTTTGTTTTTGAAATTATGATGATGTTGTTGAGGTAACATAATGTGTTTAAGAGTCTGTTTAGCGCCTGGTTCATCATGGTGATGAATGTTCCTGTGGTGTTTTTCATCCCAAAATTCATTACTTTACATTCAAACGACCCAAATTGCGTGGGGAACGCGGTCTTTGGTATGTCTTTCTCTTAACTTCAACTTGGTTGTAACCAGATGTGAGGTCAATTTTTGAGAAAAATTTTGCTCCGGAGAGCTTTGCAAATATGTCTTCTATGAGGGGAAGTGGGTATTTATTTTTTACTGTACTTGCGTTTAGTGCTCTTTAGTCAGTAAATAAGCAAAGAGATCCTTATTTCTTCTTTACAAAGAAAACCACTGCCCCCCACAGGGATTCAGATGGACAAATGAATCTTTTGGCTAAATTGTCCTCAATGTGTGTTTTGAGGGTTTGGGTCTCCGTGGGAGAGAGTATGTAGAGGGGTGCAGGTTTGGGCATGGATTTGCATAAGTTGATGCCATGTTTGACCTCTTGTTTGGGGGGTAACTCTGTGAATTCTTCCTTGAATACATGAGTGTATTCATTTAGGAGTGCCGCAAGTTCTGGACATTGGATCTTTTGTGTTTTTATATTATTAAATTTGGAGTACCTTATTATGTGGAGGGTATTGTCTTTGGTTAGATGTTCAGAGTCATCTTGATTTATGACTTGTACAAATACTGTATCTCTTATAATGAAGCTGTTGGGTTCTTTGAGAATGTTGAAATTGACTCCATTACTGTCAGGAACCCATCTGCTTGGAAAAATACCACCCAAAAGGTGTATAGCCACAGATGGATTCAACACTGTGACTAGAGAACCAATTGGAACAGAGACCATTCCCATATGAAATAATTCTCCAATCAGGCGGTATCAACCCAAAAGAGGATTGAATCTTCCCAAATGAAGTAAGCTCTAAGATAACTGAGAAGGAAAACAGAGGCCAAAGGATGGAATAAGGAAGGAGCAGGCAGACTGGCCCCCATGACCTGTGGTTCCTCTGTAATGGGGGGATTCTGTGACAATGGAGTGGCGGTGTACCATACGCCTGGTATCACTTGGTGCCATGACTTGTCAAGGTAATTAGGAGGAGATGAACTAGAATTGGCTCTGGTTCCAAGCAATATGTTTGCAGTAAAGGACTGGACAAAGAGCAACCTAACCAACCATTTATACCCAAATGGTCCCCATTGGGAAGACTTGAGTAGTATCATGGTGTTGGATTTCAAGACTGGAGAGCAGGCAAAAATAAATCAACTAGGTAAGGAAATTGACTTTATTAACTGAACAATTAATAATGCTGAAAAGATGGAGCCTTATATAGGCTGTCAATAGATGTCTAATTTGCAGTTTCAAAGGGGAGTTGGGGATAATGTTGGGGGAAAACTTGGCGGGAGTAGCTTGAACTGGCTTACAATTAAAATACAATTATTTTTATTTTTTAAAGAAACCATAGCCCCTGCTGGGCCTCCCCAAACAACTAGGTGCCATTTACCCAGCTGTTTGGGAGGTCCCAGCTTGAGGAAGCTTCTGGTGGTTGAACAACCCGCCAGAAGGAGAGGCTCCGTTGTTTGGATTAACCAAAACAACTACGGAGCCTCATTTCTGCTTAACAGAATTGGTTTTTGAAGTGTAAGTGAAATAAAAATCTGAATTCTGTCATAAGATCTGATTGGCTGCAGGAAGCCATTTTGCAAGACGTCAAAGGTAACTTTGAATTTGAACAACTAACTTTGTTTAGGTGTTCCACCAGTGAGTGAGAGGACCCAAGTTTGATCCCCATGTTGGGCTCAGAAAAGGCCTCTGGGCTAAATCAAGACCCTTTAAAGGGGCGGAGTTGATGGTTTAGCTGCATGACCTTCCTGTGGTCTCCGTTGATAACAGGGTGATTCCTGGCAAACAAGCAGAAACAAGGGGTGATGCTAAGATGTGATCCGGTAATGATCAAATCAAGGCAGAACATTGCAACATATGGGCATGAACTACCAACTTGAGGGTGTTGCAGCTCTGGATCTCAGCAATGGGTGAAGGAATAACAGTTTGTCAAGGGGAGAGTGAGAGTTGGGTGCATTGTCTGTCACACTGCTCTGCTACAAGGCTGGCTGGGTTGTACAGTTACTTCAGTAACTAGACCTGGTAAGGATGTGCGTAGGCTGCCCAGCAACAAGGAGGGGACACTCCTGCTTGCTCCAAAAGGACGGGCGTATTAAAAACGCAGTGGTAAGTTCAGGCCTTAAATTTAATATGTTCTAGATTGGTATGGGTGTGCCACTTGGAAGAATAACCATAGCCTGCAAAAAATACATTATCAAATGGGAACAGTACCACCTCTAACAGACCAGAAAAAACAATTGGACAAGCAAGGGCAACCACCAGAATTAACTCATTCCGCAAATCAACTTACTATATGTCAATAATCAGAATTAAAAATACTTTAATGACAACAGCATTGAAAAGTCAGAATTAAGTTTTAACTCATGTAGACTACTAAATGTTGACACTTTTTCAATAAGCAGAAACCTGTTTCCTGAAAATTTTACTTAATAAAAATTAAGCTTCAAGAAACTTTTTAGGGTATGTGACAACATAGATTTTAAAAAGTCCATAAAAAATTATACATGAATATTAAAAAAATTCATAAAAATACACTTTTATTTTATTTTACTATTAAATTAGCTATCTTTACTATAATAAATTTTTCCCACTTATAAAATAAAAAAAACAATATACAAAAAGGTACTACATAAAATTTTACGTATTATAGAAAAATATAGCAATCAGAAACAGTAATATGAAGTTTTTTTCTATATTGAAAACTACAAAAAACATATAATTTACTAGTAAAATACCAATATAGGCCATGTAATACAGTCTAAAGCATCAAAATATCAATAGAAAATCAATGATTTTATAAAAATAGTATCATAAATTATTAATGAGTTATTTAGAATAACTATTTATTTAAAAATATTATACTTAATATATAAGAACTATATAAAATTAGGCAATACTCAATAAATTTAATGAAAAGCTAGACTGTAATAACCTGGTTGCCATTAAGAACTGTGGCAATCTTCTTGATGTATTCTCTAATCTCTGAAAGCTTATATTTGGCCTTGACAACATCCTTGATCTTCTCTTGATACTGTTTCTCTTTGGTGGTTCTCTTCTTCCTTGATGGGCGGTTCTCAATATCTCTGATGGATGCAGCAGTCTTCCCCTGTTGGACTTTGAGGTGCTCATAGAAGGTGTTGTATCTGGGCTTGATTCCAAAGAAGGACTTGATATGCTTATGCCAGCCCTCCAAAGATGAAGTCTTTTTCATCTCATCCTTAAGAACTGCCTGATAGCAGTTCCAGTTGGCTTTGGCTCTGGGCTTTCTCCAGCGCTTAGTGACCTTACATCCAATCCACTGTGATTCATAATATTCAATGAAAGGGTAGAAGGCACCATCATGTTTCTTGGCATATGGATCCTGGCATAGGAGCTCAAAGGCTTGTCCAGCATGCTCTGGCTTTACAAAGGCTAGTGCTACAAACTGCTGAATTAAGAACATGCACTTTCCTGATGTATCTAGATAGTGGAGCTTGCTGAGCTCAGGTAGACCCTTTAGTTGCCTGTTGACAGCCTGTCAATAATGGAAAAAACACCCCTGGGCCTCTCCATCAAAGGTATTTACAAAAGCGTTATACTGGGCAGTTTCATAGTCCATGATTATAGTTGAGGGGCCAAGTACTTTATCTTGAGCTTCTTTTTATGCAGCAAGGGTGTCTTCATCCTTTTCATCATCATCTAGATTGACTCTAGTGTTATGGCCAGGGGGACTCTTTCTATTACTGGGTAGGGCTTTGATGCCCTCCTGAAGGATTTTAAAGGCCCTTGTGTAGATCTCTTCTGTTGCCCCAGGAAGCAGAAAGTAGGCAAATGGGAGCACCTTGCCTTCAATAAAGGAATGTACATCAATAGTTGGTAAAAAGGCAGGGGCATACTGCAAGGTACCGTCACAAAACCAGGTCTCTGAATCCCTCAGCTGCGCAAGGTTATGTTGTGTAGCATAGCATATAATTCTTGCATCTGCTGTAGGACCATCATCTTGTAAAAGAAAATCCTCATCACCATTGAACATCTTTAACTCCTCTGTCAAGACTAAGTCTCCTTGAACCATGGCTGATTTCTTATGGGGGACTAGGTCACGGTGTTTGTCACATATGTACTTCACTAACTGGTTGCAGTCAGGGATCAGCTTCAGGTTCTCATTACTTAGGTGTGTGGTGGCCTTAACTGCCAGATAAGAAGCCTTGACATCTTTGGAGACTGGGATCATTTGGTAGAGGTACCACTTTAGAAGCTTTTCAATAAGATTTATTGGAGCATTGCATGTGTGCTCTCCTTTTTCACTAGTGACTTTATACCATCCTTCTGTATTGATCCTGGCAGCACAGCTTCTATCTTCACATAAATAATGCTTGCTTCTTCCTGCTCTCTTCTGATTGTTGCAATTAAAAACATAGCCATCACAGACTAAACTTGCACCTCCTTTGACAGACATTAGAGGGAAAACCCGAGGGAACTTCTTTGGGAGCTTAAACTCTCCTTTGATGTTACATATATTGTGAACCTTTAGGGGATCCCATGGGCCAATTAATGCTTGATGATAGTCAGACAGGTAATCATCAGGATCTTCTTTATTGATACTTGATGAGGAGGATGTAGGTGCATATTTATTGGACAGTGGAGGGGAATTATCTGGGGTTGGATTCTTACGGTTTGTGGACTGGAGAAGAGCTTGATTCCTTGGGGCTTGATTCATCTGGGCTTGACTGGGGTTCTGGACTCTTGGGTATCTTCTTTCTTCCTTGTTTGTTTAGTAAAACCTTATCTCCTTCTGATTGGTACCAGCTTGGAGAAGAGGAGGGGTCAGGGGAGGGCTCTTTGCTTTCAGGGTCTGAGATCTTCTCCTTTGTCTTCTGTTTTGTTGAGGGCTCTTTGGCTTTTTTTTGTTGGATAGGGACTTTGGGCCTTTCCAGAGGCTTTGGGTACTTTCTTGGTTGACTTGGGGTTATTTTGAGGCTTCTTGGAAGATTTGTCCTACAATAATTAGAGTAGAGTTCATAAAGTAAGAATAATCATATGAGACATGAATAAAATAAAATAATAATTACTTGTTTTATTTTTTATTATTAATTAAATAGTTTATAGAAGTATAGAAATTAATTTTAGAGCTAGTATTTTAGTAAAGAATAGAAAAACCCCATGTTTAAATAAAAAGTTGACATTCTGGTAGTCACAGTAGTAAAAAATATTTAATTTAGTTTTTCAGCATAAAAAACGCTTTAATTTTGACGTTGACATACTGACAGTCAGCATTAAAGTGGAAAAACACTGTGTAAATCACTTATAAAGCTTGGTTAATATTGTCCAGAGTTGGTTTTTTAAGGCCAAAATTGATTATTTTTAAATTTTAAAAATTAAAGAGTTGCATATGTAACTTATGAAAACTAAATAATAGGGATTGTAGAGGGAAGTCTAAAGTACAGCCCTGGGTACTTTGGCCTGAATTACTATACCATTGTATGTGTGCTTTTTGTTAAGCGGCAGTGTTTTACAAATAAATAAGTGAAGGTGTTGACATTCAGGCAGTCAGTGTTCTTTTATAGCAACTCTCCTATTAAATCTCACTTAAATTATGTCACTTTATTTGCTTAGCCAAGCCCCTTTGTTGCAATTTAGGCAACACATTGATTTGACACAAAGTCAACATTATAATTACATATATAAATTCTAGTTTTAACATATGTGTTTTGGCTTAAGTGGACTTCCGGAAATAAGCTATAGTGTATCCAGTGAGTTTAAAATAACAGTAAATATCTAAATAATACAAATAATGCTATGAAAGTTGGCATATGTCTTTTTTCAATGCTTATCTTAATATATTTTTTAATAAAAACAGCAGTATAAAATATAAAAAGTAGTTATTTTTAGAATATTGTGTATTTTATTAAGAAATTTTTGGATTCTTATTTGGGGTTGACATCCAGATATTACTTACTGTAGTCAACCTTAATGTAAAAGTACAAAGAAAATTACCTTTTCATAGTAAATTATATTAGGTTTTTAGCTTAAAATTAAGCCTTTGTTTAAATGGTGTCAACATTATGTCTGTTCCTTTTTAATTTTGCAATTCTGACTTAATAATTCACTATGAAAAATTAGCTTACTTTTGGAAATGCCCAATTTCAGCGGATAAATACCAAAATAATGTCAACTTACTGAATGTCAAAAAAATTTTGTCATTCAGTAAGTTGACTTGCAGAATGAGTTAATTCTGGCAGTTGCCCAAGCAAGAGAGGGGAGCCATGCTCCTTGCTCCCAAGGGACAACAGACAACGCAAATGGACCCCAGACTAAGGAAAAAACCACATCTTTCTCTCAAACAATGGTTTCATTGTGGACAGAGAAGGCAGCGTCAATACCAAAGGAAGGACAAATAGAGTTTGTAAACATGGGAACCACTAGGAACATGCCGGCCAGTGTGATTGAAAGCTTACGCAGGCTACACACTGTAGAAGTAATGACGGTGGTGAATAGAGATTGGCTCTTTTGCAGAGTGGTGGAAAAGTGTGGGTTCACACCTGTACATATTTCAAAACTAGGTAAGGGAACAATACTAATGACATTTCAGACAAAGGCACAGAAGGAGCAGGCCTTGAGGACGGAATTTGGGACAAAGACGGGGGAAATCACGGTTTGCAACTTGGGGACTGAAGTCAGGAAATTCTTAATACAAAATGTACTGCCAGTAGTAAACACAATGGAAATCAAAGAAAAGGCAAAAGTCTTGGGCAGGATAACCAGATGTGTGGAAACTAAAAGTCATTGAGTATTAAGCAATTGGATGGAACGCAGAAGAAGTTTGTCACAGGAACTGGGGATTATGTCTTGAAGGTGGAACAGGTGAAAGCAGTGAATGAGCTGTCACATTCATTGAGTGTAGATGGTTGAAAACTCTCACTCTGCCCTTTGGAAAGGTGCTTTCACTGTGGACTAAAGGGACACATCAGGGCAAAATGCCCAGTAAATATGGCAGCTGAGGAGGAAAGAAGGAAGAGAGTGGAGGAGGGAAAAAAGTCGGGGGCACAATCAGCCATGGTGTTGGCAAAGTTGAAGGAGTTGAGTGAGAAAGAGACACAGGCAAAGAACCTAGCTCCTGTAAGCAAAAACCCAGTTGTCCCTAACAACAAAAGTAAGAAAGCAGCAAGGAAGCTGAAGGTGGCCAAAACTTTGGCTATTAACGGTTTTGGAGTCACTAAAGATGCTACCCAAAGCAATTCTCAGCTAGGACCACTGATAGCAGAAAATGGTGGAAGGAAGCGGCGCACTACTGTAGTTAATGCAGATATCCTAAGGACGCAGTGCCTAAGGGATGTGGTGGTTTTGGCCAAAGTATCCTTTTTCAACACAAGTCTGAAGGGAAAAGATACATCCAATGCTCAGACGGAAACAGACACCCCAGTTAAAGTGGAAATCAGAGAGGAGGAAAAGATGCAAACAGAAGACAAACTAGGTCAAGGGAAGCCCAGAGGCCAAAAAAGATCACAAGGTCATCAGAAGGAGAAATCTACTGTACCCAGCAATTTGATTGTCAGTGTGGATAAAACCATACAGATAGTTCCATCTGCAAACAATATTGATTAAATGAGTATGAAGCTAGAGTTTGCCAACGTCCAAGGTTTGGGGGAACTTAAACAAAGACAGAGGCTTACATATAGATTATTACAACATGGCATCAATATAGGAGTATTCACGGAGACCAAATCCAAACCAGATGTGGAGGAAGAGTGGAGATATCAACTCTCTCCAACACAGTCATTTTACTCTCACTTAGTGTGGAAACAGAGGAAACATCTGAAAGGGCGGGACCAAAAGGACCAATGAAACCAAAGGGAGGTGTAATAATCTGGTGGAAGAAGAAAGTCAAAGTAATACAAAAATTGGAAATAGTACCCAGCGGAGTATCAGCCATCCAGGTTGAGGTGAATTCAGGATGGCAATGGGTAGTGGGCCTATATGCACCAAACAATCCTACAGAACGGAGGGCCTTCTTCCAGGAGGTCCAAAGGAAAATGGGAGAGTTAGGTATAGGCGGAAATGTGATAATGGGGGGGAGATGTAAACTGTGTGATCTCTGTGTGTGACAGAATTGATGCATCAAGAAATTGGTCTGAAGATTGAGGAGCAACAGAGTTAACACAGTTAATGGCATCAATGGGGGTAGTAGATGTGTGGAGAAAGGGTGATCAAGGAGGTTTAGAGGAGGATGAAGGGTGGACTTTCTTTAGAGAGCAACACTTCTCCCAAATCAACATCATCACAGACCCTGAAGTAATGTTGCAAAGGTGTAAGATAAGTGTCAGAAATTTGGTGTCAAAGGATTCATATCACAGACCACTGGAACTGCTGGTGAAGAAGGAGCAGGAGGTGCAAGCAGGTAAAGGAATCTGGAAGATGAATCCTAGACTCTTATAGTGATCTCCACTCCAAGACCTCCTTACAAAGAAACTTGATTACTACTGGAGCAGGTTACACTACATATACAAAATAAAGGAGGAAAGGGCTTATGATGTCTAGAAGATGACCAAGGAGGAAATCAAACAGACTTGTGAGAACTTTGGGAGACTGATGAATTCAAAGATGACAAGATATTAGGCTAGGGAGTCCAAATTTGCCAAGGTATGTAAGAAAGCAAGTGAAATGGAGACATCAGTTTTCATGGAACAAGCAATTCAATATGTCAAAGCAATTGGAGAATTCACAGCAGATAGATTGAAGGCTTCAAAGGCATAATGGAATGAGAAGTCCAACACAGACCTAGATCTCCTGAAGAGCGCAATTGGAGTATTCTGACCGTCAGCTAGGATTGTAGAACTATCATTTCATGAAGACACAGTAGACACAAGGGAAGGTTTGACAGAGGCGGCCAAGGAGTTCTATGCGGATCTGTATTTTGAAGCAGAAAGCAACAAGGCAGCAGCTGAAGAGCTCATCAAAGGTTTACAGGTTTTATCAGTAGAAGGAAAGCAGTCCTTGGGTTTGCCCATTGGATGGAAAGAGGTAGCAACTGTGATTCAAAATTTGAAGAATGGAAAATCACCAGGAATTGACAAAATAGTAATGGAGTTCCACAAGTTTTACAAGGAAGAGACGTCATCAATATTATGCAAAGTTTTCAATGAGATCTTTGACCCAGACATAGATGTCACAACCAAAGAATGGGCAAGGGGGATAGTGACAATGCTGTATAAGAAGGGTGATCCAACCAACCTTGAAAACTATAGACCTCTTACGCTATTAAATGTAGAATAAAAAATACTCATGGGAGTTCTGATCAGGCGCTTGAGGCACCAGCTGAAGGATATTGTCAGTGAAGAACAGAAAGGATTTATTCCCGGACAATCAATAGCAGATAACCTAATGCAGTACTTCTTAACAAAGAATGGACCAAGAAAAAAATATCCAGGAAACTGGATGGATGATGTTCTTAGACCAGGAGAAGGCCTACAACAGAGTGAGTCATGAGTTTTTGTGGAAAGTGTGTGTTAAGATTGGGTTTCCAAACAATGTTGTAAGCATGTTAAAAGCAATATACTGAGTGGCAAAAATCTAATATTAATGTGAATGGGAATCTATCACAGCAGTTTGAGGTTAAAAGAGGTGTACGTCAGGGAGATCCATTTTCTCCATTGTTGTTTGTCCTTGTAATAGAATCACTGTCAGCGGCCCTTCTAAAGGCCAATCAAAAATTGCTAAAAATCAACAGAAAGTGTTACTCTCACTTGATGTATGCGGACAATACAGGTATTTTCTGTAGAGATGAGGAGGACAAAGTGAGGGTAATGCATGTCTTAGATAAGTACCAGAGGGAAAGTAATGCAAAGGTGAATCTTTCCAAATCCCAACCAATTACTATTGGAAAGACAGTGGCATGGATGAATAACTCAAGCCAGTGAATCTCTTTCTTGGCAGACAGGGAGGAGTATAAGTACATGGGGTGTCCCATCCAGGGAGGAATGTTGCCAGAGAAAATCTGGAACTCCCAGGTAACCAAGATAACTAAAGAGGTGGGAAAATGGAATTTTCTGAATCTTTCCTACTGCAGAAGGGCCTTGGCTCTCAACACTTTTGTATTATCCAAACTATGGTACTTGGCCGGGGTGGTTCCACCAACACCTTCAGCAACTAGGACAATAAAGAAGATAATAACAAATTTCATATGGAATGGCCAAGCAGCAAAATCAGATACAAGGATCTATGCCAGGAGACAACAAAGGGGGGCATCAGACTAATCAACTTTGAGACTATGCTAGAGGCAATTCAATTACAGTGGTTAGCGCACATTGCAGACAATGAGAAGCCAAAGGTGTGGTTACCTATATTGGAAGATTATCTGAACAAGGCACAACTGACCAAAACAAAGGACAATTGAGGTTTGAGCTGGGGGATTAACCAGAACACTAAGGTAGCAGCAAAATACCTACCAGGCTGCTGGAAGAACATTTTTAGAACTTGGACAAAAAACAATGGTAGAATTTTGGTGGACAAGTAGACATTACAAAAAGCAAGAGCCATTCCCTTATAGGGTGGGGACTGTGGATTGGACATAGATGCTTGGACCTGGAAGGCCTTTTTTAAGATCACTGGGGCAACACACTGGGGTAATATCATTACAGGTGGAGGCAGATTACTAAGGAGATCAGAACCACCAAAGAACTCTAAACCCTTGGACAAAGTTTACTTTAAAAAGGGGTGGGATATAGTGAAGGATCAAAATCACTGGCCAGTGAAATTGAGACAATACTGTAAACCATATGAGAACTTAGATGGGGATGATAAAAACAGGATTTTGACAGAAGCAGAAGCAGTGCAAGGGTGGTACCAAAACAACAGACTAAGGTTAACACAGTCTGAATGTTTGGTGAGGTTAAGAAGAATGTTGAGGATAGGGAAAGATGACAGGGTTCTCTTGGCTGAATTCTCTAACCGTGACTATCAGAAAAACCAATCCAAGGAATTTGCTCTGAGATACATGCCAAAGCTAATGACAGAAAAGGAGGTGAAACAAGGGCTAGTCAACCTTTGGGGGAAGATAGGAGCGGGATGGGCTATTGTGGTTCAGAAATTTCTATACCAACTCTAAGGGGGATCCTTCACACAGGAGAGGTGTTACAAAAGTGGCACAACAAAGAAGACCCTGCAAACTTTGCTTGCAAGGTTTGCGGGGAAGTGGAATTGGAAAAACACATATTCCTAGAGTGCTCGGAAGCAAGAACAATATGGTCATGTGTGTTCCACTGGTACAATTGGTACCATCTTGAGAAGGAAGCAGTTTGGGTCACTTGGAAGTGGCCCAAAATCTTGGCTGCAATCCCACCACAGGTGTCTTATGCTAATGTGAAGGGTGAGAAGGTTTGGAGATCAGTGTGGGGTGAATCCCTCTTTGGTTTATGGCTTGCCAGAAACAAGAGAACCTTTTTAGGTCCTGGTCAAAGAGCGCGTCCAACTCAAGACTTTGTGAAGCAACGGCTGCTTGCGGCTGTTGGCAGCAAGGACAATCCTCTTTCTGCTGAGTCTGCCAACTCACAGGTCAGTCTGGTATCTTGTTTCACAGCGGAAACAGATATGCATGTTTTGAGTCCAGCTTGTCTGCCTTTGCAGACTAGCAATCCAAACAGATAAGAACATGTAAGTTAGAGATAGTGTGAGCTATCTCAATTGTGGGTGGGGAACCGCTTCACGCAGCAATTGAGTGTGTCAAGGTGCAAGTCCTTGGGATACATCCTGTCAAGTTGATGCATACTCAATTACTTCCTTTGGGGGGGGGGGGGGGTAAAACAAAAACTCAAAGACCCTTTAAAGGTAATTTGGAGCACATACTACTAACTAATAAACCATTTCTAGGTCCTGGAGACAAGTGAAATTTAGGGGAAGAGTTCACAGACCCTGGAAATCTTATAATTTCCTTGTTGTCAGGAAAAATAGAAGATGCATTCCTGACAATTGCGTTTTATTGTCATGGTTTTTGTTTTCCAACATACGCTGAGGTTCACTCAGGTGAACCAGTCCATGCCTGCTACAATGTTGTAGTTTATGTTGTTCATGACAAGTCCTTTGATGGACATTTGTATTCCTTGGAGGTCAATTCTGAAGGGGGTTGTTTTGCCTTTGAGTAGAACCTTTGATTTGTCTGCCATTATGGTGTATTTGAAGTTGGATTTGAAAACTGGTATTTTGTACTTGGTTACAAAAGGTTTGCTAGCCATAGTGTGTTTTGCACCAGAGTCAAATAAAATTTTATGTGTATGAGATTTGTAAGTGCATGGATAGACAAGAAGTTGTGAGCAATCTTTAATTTTTATATTTGGAAAAATGGGGTATTGCAGGACACAGGGGATGCGAGCAGCAAAGTTTGTGCCTTGGTACAATTTCTTGTCAAGTTGGGGGGATACAGGGGCACTTAAGCCTGTCCCCCCTCCTATTTTCCCTATTCCTCTGTTTTGAGACCTTCAAGGTCAGAGAATGTGGTGTCAGATTCATAGCGGGTTGCTACTTCAGCATTGTTAACTTCAGCGCTGTCCTCTTTCTTGGGGCGGGAGTGGTTTGCACTTTGGCTACAATTTCCATTGTTACAATTGGAGTTACTGTTGCTATGATTGGTTTTCTGGTGCTTGTTGCCATTAGAGTTATCTCTGCCATTGTTTTTTGAGGAGCGGTTGCTGTTGTGTGCAGCATATTCCATGTTTGTGCGTTTTTAAGTGTGCTTGGCTTCTGCAATGAGCGCGGGCATGGAGGTATTAGCCTCTGGGCAGATGAGGGCAACAACAGAGGGTTTCATTCTATTGATAAATGAGGCTCTAGTGTGTACGCTGTCAGCTTATGCTGGGTTTTGAATTTTAAGGCGTATTTCTTCAAATTCATTGGTGTAAGCTGTGATAGTGGTCTTCTGAGGAAGATCACTGAGCTGTATTACAATGTCTTGGAGAGATTCAGTGACACAGAAATTGTGGGTGATGTTGGCTTTGAACTCTTCCCAGTTTTCAAGCTGATTGTCAGTTTTTGAGCCAACCCAGGTGATGAACCAGTTAGCTGTGGCCCCGTATAGGCGCATGCTGGCTTCTTGGACCCATTTTTTGTGGGGAATGTGGCTGGCGCAGAGTTTTGTGGCTGAGTGGTATAGTCAGTTGATGACATTTTCTTTGTTTTTATCAAAGAACTTGTTGATACCAATGTACTTGGTGTTGGTAACTTTGCCTGCAATAGGTGGTTGTGTGTTTGTTTGTGGTTGTAGAGAGCAACTGTATTGAATTATCTTGGCGCATTCTTTGGGCATGACCAGTCCTTCAAATACAGTGCGTCCACTAGGAATATCTTCATTGATATTGTGGGCGCAGAAGTACGTTTTCCAGGTATCATGGGATGTGGCCTGGTTGAGTACATGGGTGAAGGTGGGCAGGTTCTGTTCAGTCATTTTCTCTTTCATTGGCATGGTCAAAAACCATAGTGCTACCAGTGATAAGGAGCGCCTTTTGGGGAAGGTTTGAATATGAAATTAAGAAGATAAGTAGTATATTTTATTGGATAATACTTTAGACATATATAGCTTTAGCTGTGGCGGGGATTTTAGTTTGATCAAACCTAGGGGCTGGTCATGTGCTGGATGGGTTCAAGTTGCTGGATACCTGGACAGTAATATGATATTGGTTTGTTGCCATTTCTGGTATTTCAAATGGTATACTGGAAAGGCACCAACTCAGGCAATGACTGGATGTTAGGTGTGATGGCAATAGCCGGAATACTTGTACATCCAGACCCTCAACAATGCCAAGAGCCCATACTTTGAAAGGTAGCTGTGTGCAGATGGGAAGTACTGACTTTGGAAGGGTTTTGCTCTTGGCAAATCTTTTGCATATTTCACATTGGTCTAGCACTTCTTGAACATTGCAATATAAGGTTGCTTACCAGGCCTTATGCTTAAGGAACTCATATAGGTTTTGGCTTTTGGTATGTCCAAGGTCTCTGTGATAGCATAGGATGGTGTCTACTTGCTGGTGTGTGGGGATGTAGGGAATGGTTGTGCTGTCAGAAATTTTTCTGTGTAGGGTCCTGTATACGTCAGCAAATAGGTGTTTGTTTTTGATGACTATTTCCTTTGTTATTTTGGTTGTGCCAGGGGGGAAACCCTTGTCTTTTTCTGTAGTACCAAGAGGGGCCAGTCTGGTTCAAGCCCATTATCTCTTCTCATGGCACAGACATACAAGCACAAGAGGGTGTCTGCCATGGCAAGATTGGCCCCAGGTTTGTACTGTATGAGCATGTGGAATCTCTCCAAGAGTTCCATCCAGCAGACTTGTTAGCAATATAGATTTGCTTGAGTTTTGAAATATATGAGCAACTTGTGGTTGGTCAATGCCATGAATTCTTCCTGTTGTTCTAGATAACAACACCATTTGACTAGGCAGTGTACAATGGCCAGCATTTCCTTGTTTGCATAGGGTATCAACACTTGCCATCTGTCAACTTTCAGGATTCATAAGCTACAGTCAGGAAATCACCATCATTTTTTTATTTGTAGTACCCCCCAATAGATGCGCCTGAGGCGTCGGTTTCCATTTGGTATTCCCCGTCACGTTTGGGGTATTGCAGAATAGGAGTTGTTGTGAGCTTCTTCTTGAGGCATCTGAAACAAAGTTCACGTTGGGGAGTCCACACAAACTTGGATTTGGCGCCTGTTATGGTGGATAAGGGGGAAGTCAAAACGCCAAAGTCAGGTATGAAGTGTTGTACATAAGCCACCATTCCCAAGAAGGTGCGGAGTTCCAACTTATCCTTGGGTGGTGGCATCTTGCATATGTCCTGTATCTTTTGACTGTTGGTTTTGATACCGTCCTTTGAGACTATGTGTCCCAGGAAGGGTAGTTGCTTGCGGAAGAACTGGCACTTGGAGGGCTTGGCTAACAATTTGTGTTGTGCCAAGGTAGCAAAGACTGCCTCAAGGTCTTTGTGGTGTTGTTCCACCAAGTTTCTGTAGACAATAATGTTGTCTAGGTACACTAGGGTGTGCTTGCCTATGTGGGGTGCAAATACTTTGTTCATGAAAGTTACAAAGGTAGACAGGGCATTTGTCATGCCAAAGTTGAGCACCACACATTTGTAGGAGCCGTATTTAGTGCAGAAGGCTGTTTTGGGGAAGTCTTCCTCTTTGATGCGAATCTGGTTGTAGCCTGAAGTCATATCAATCTTGGTTAAGACTGTGGCTCCTCCCAAGGCATTGAAGAGGTTGTCAATCAGTGGTAGTGGGTAAAATTCTTAATAGTGACTTTGTTTAGGGCTAGGTAGTCTGTGACCAGACGTAAGTTTCCGTTTCTTCTTAGCCACAAAGAATATGGCAGCCCCAAAGGGAGACTGTGAGGGGCGGATAAGTCCTTTCTTCAATGCCTCCTTGAGGTAGGCACATAAGGCGTCGTCTTCATTTGGGTCAGCCTGTAGATAGGGCGCGCCTTGGGTACAGTCCCCTTGAGTTGAATGGAGTGCTGAATGTGTTTCTCAGGGTACAGCCCGGGTAGTGCTTCCTTGAATATTTCTGGATAGTGGGCCACAATTTTGCAGTCCTGAGGCATGGAAGTATCCTGGTGATCTTTGAAATGTATGATCTTGTACTGGCAGGAGTCCCAGTCAATTGCCTTTGGGTTTTCCTTTTTGTCCAGGGTCTCTGTGATGCGTACAAAGACATGGTCACATAGGAGTTGGTCCACGGAGTCAGGGTAGATCTGGTGGTTGACACCTTCACACTTGATGGTCAGCACTGAGGTTTCCCAGTCTACGTGAAGATTGTTTTTTTGCAACCAGTCTAGTCCAAGCACAATGTCAAACTTTGGGAAGTCAATGACGGGACCTTGGATGGTGGAGTGAAGGTTCTCAAGCATGACAGAGAAGGGGGCAGTTTCCTTTGTCACAGTAATGTGGTGTTCATCATCCAGGACCACGTTTTTCAATCTGCAAAAGATTAGTGACCAGCTTGAACTTATCCACATTGCTGCTGTTGACCAGGGTTCAATCTGCGCCCAAATCCAGGAGTGCTGAGTATGTGTAACTGTGAAAGCGGAAAGGATAGGACATCAGTTTATTGGGATGTCTGGTAATGATGTACAGTACTGGGTTCTCCAAGGGCACTAGGATCATTGGGCATTAGTCCATGTCCTTGGGTTGGTATTCATCATTGGGCAAGTCAAGAGTTGTGTGGGGAGAGCTTGGCTCACTTAGTGCTCTCCCCGGGATTTCCCCTTGTCTTGATTGTCTTGTGTGGTGGTAACACGGAAATGGGTCCAGTTTGAATGGCCATTGTTTCTGTTTCCATGTCTTTTTGAACCCGTGGGTTTGTGGTTGGTGTTGTTCCCGTTGCCTCCAGGGGGTGGTCAAGTGGAGCGCCCACCTGGATGGGAATCCTTGGGGCTCTCTTATTTTCCAGTTTGTGCCTTATAAAGTGCGTTGGAGGTTTGTACCACTTTCTCTGCTTCACAGTATAAGCTTTGCAGGATGGTCATCTGGTCCAGGTTCACATGTCTCATTACATGCAACTTGAGGGCGTTGTAGTACATGAGGTGCGTGGCTGGGGTGTCAAAGGCCATGTCAGATGGTGCACAAAGTTGAAGTTCCTTGTAGACACAGGTGAGTTCCTTCATGGTGCCCGTCTGGGTTAGGTTTTTACTTGACATATTATCATGAGCGCTGTGTCCTTAAGTAAATCTTGCCAGGAAGTCTTGCTTAAAGGTGTTTTTGTTCTTGTTGGTGTGTTCCTTGTGCCACTTGTTGCACCAGGTGCCAGCGTCATGGGTCAGGCAAATGGAAATTTCTGCAATCTAAAATCACTGTGGGCATTCCATCTGGGCCAGCTTGCTCTGGGCGGACTGGATCCATGTGGCAGTGTTGTTGTTGTTGGCCCCAGAAAAAGGTTCCAAGGCGGCGCTCTGTATCTTTGCACTATGTAGGCAGGCATGGTGCTTTTGTCAGCTGGTTGCGGCATTGAGGAGGGAGCCTGAAAGAAGCCCTGTGCTGACATGACATTGAAGGCAGGTAGTGGAATCACCATGTTCTGGTACAGGACAAAGACATCAGTTATCTTGGCACCAGGGGTGTACAGAGTCCAATCAGGCAGGAGGCCAGACATAATTCTGTCAAGGATTTTTTGGCTGCGGCGTGTACAGGCAAAAGGCAGAATTTTTCAAGATAAGGTAGGATGGAGACCTACCTGTGCTACCAATGTTGTAACTGTGCTGTTTTAGCAGAGTTACAAGGGGGAAAATATTTAGAAGCTAGATAATAATCTTTATTGTGAGATAGTGATTATATAGTCAATGTGAATTAAGGATATCAGGAACATGATTGGTGATCACACGGTTGGATGGAAGAGGGGGTGACTTGATCCTGGTAATGAGTCAAGCGCCAAAACAAGGTATCCACCATAAAGGATCATCATCTGTTCATGTTGTTGGATTTGGTAATTTGAGTTGACTTCCTAGTTTGGCTTTGAGCGACTGGGTAATCAGATTGCAGGTTACAAACCTGCTTGGTTGGAACCTTGCTGGCGGGTTGAGCCTGTGGTTTTGACACTATAATCAACAACAGGGTCAAATCTACCAATAAATGTGGAGTGTGTATGATTATAAATATTTCCCAATCAGACAACATTAGGTTGAATGGTTTAATAAGGAACATAAAAAACTTACTGCTTAAAACAATTTCTAAAGGGGAAAAAAGAAAAACAATCTCAAAACTTTAGCAAGTGTCTTTTGGTGTGCAAATCAAAACAATCTTAACTTGATTCTGAGAGTGATGGATAGAGTTATTTGTTGTTTAAATCAAATTGGGGTTCTTTTTTATAAGGTTGATAGACTATTGTAAAGTTGAAATGGAATTAAATGGTCTGTCTCAACATCTTCAATTACTCCTGTTGCAACTGAACCAATGAGAGTTCAGTACTTGGAATTGGGGAAGACAACAGTCTAATGGGAAAGGACAGAATAATAAGAATAAGTTATTGTTTATTGTAGGATATTGTGATTAATATACTGAATGGGGAAGCCACAAGGGGGTGGCATAGTGGGGAGTTCCATGTAGGGTTTGAAGTCTAGGAATAACTTGTGCGGGGATCAGCAGGTCAAATTGACAATGCTCCTAATTAGGATGAAGTGCCGCCATTTGATATTGCCATCAGATTCATTCATAATGTTAGATACGTCAAGGGGCGACTCATTGAGCGCCTCCTGTGTATTGTAAGATACGTTAGCAGGCAAGGTTTGAATCTTGGTTGCAACACCCCCCCTTGTCCCCTGCTTGTTGTCAGATACCAGAACTGGAGTCTGCGGAAGGTCTAGGAAGGTCCTCACAAACAACCTTTGTGTGGGGATGGCATGGCAGGGGCGCAAGCAATAGTGGTGAAGTTTCTTGGTGTTTCCCTGGGCATCCTCAAGTTGGTAGGTGTGGTTGTCATAGACAGCAGCTACCTTGAAGGGCCCTAGGTGGTTGGGTTCTAATTTGGCAGAATTGGGATTGAGGGTGTAGACGGGGTCACCTATGGCATATCTAGCTTCAAGGTGTCTTGTCCCTCCTGCAATACGCTTGTGTTCAATTTCTTGGGCTTTGGCACGCCATTGGTCTAGGGAGAGAATTGGCACTAAGGGGGGCTTGTCAGGAACCTTGGACCGTAGTTTCCCCTGTTCAACCCGAGTCAGACCGTCAGGTGTTCTAAAGGCCAGGGTGTTAGGGCTGAACCCAGTGCCCCTGTTGATTCTTGCTTGCAGGATTAGTAGGGCAGTGGGAAGATGTTCAGTCCACGCAGTGTTAGGATGTTCTTGCAAGAGTTTGGTGATCAGTTGAACCAGGGAGCCGTTTAACTGTTCTACACGTCTGTTGGCTTGTGGGTGGTAGGGGGCTGTGACTATATGTTGGAGCACGTTCTTGACGCAGTATGCCTTCACAACGTGTCCAACAAGTTTGGGCCCGCCATCTGTGATAAGACGCTTGGGTCGCCCAAAGCAAGCCACAATTTCCTTGCCAATAAAGCGGGTAACAGTGGTGGTAGTGTGGTTGGTTGTGGCCCAGGCCACTGGCCAACACGTGAAATAGTTGATAGCGGTGACAATATACTTCTTACCCAGTCTGTCTTTGGGAAGCGGTCCCACAATGTAAAGGGACCACTGTTTGAAGGGTTCCATAGCCTTGATGGGTAGGACAGACTTGCAAGGTGCAGGTTTGGACGTATTCTTTTCACACAGCACGCACATTTTGAGGAGGTCCAAGATGTCTTGACGCATGTGCGGCCACCAAACCTTATGTTCCATGATCTTGAAGAGGTTACGCTCTCTGATGTGACCCAAGGTTAGGTGGTAGTGCAAGATGGTGTCTCCTCATTGTGTGGTGGGAATATAAGGCGTCTTCTCACCTGTCTCTGCCCGGCATCAGACGTTCCTAGCATTGATGGTGAACTGAATTTTGTTGTCCTTCAGCTTGGAGATGGTGACCAAGTTAAGGCCCTCATAGCGGGTTGCCTCAGGGCGCAGGTAGAGCATGGGCCAGTCTGGGTCCAGACTGTTGTCCCCAGTGATGGACGCTACATAGAGTCATGAAAGAGTGTCAGCTGTGACGAGTTCCTTTCCAGGCTTATATTTGATGCGTAATTGATAGGGGAATAGACGTTCAACCCATCCTGCTTGGTGGCGTGTCAAATGGGACTGTGTGTTGAAGTACTGGAGTGACTTATGGTTTGTCAGAACGCAGGGTGGGAAGGTTGCACCTTCCAAGTAACAGTGTCACTTCTCAACGCAGTGTACAATGGCTGCCAGCTCTTTATCATGGATGGGATAACATTGTTCCAAGTCAGTGAGCTTCCTGGACTCATATACTACAGGGAGGAAGACACCATTGTCAGTTTCTACCCTTAGCACGCCCCCTATAGCCCTTTCAGAGGTGTCAGTCTCAAGTTTGTACTGTCAACTTTGGTTGGGAAACTGCAGTACTGGTGCTGTTGTGAGCCTTTGCTTCAACGTCTTGAAGGCTTGATCTCTGGCGGGGGTCCAATGGAAGCGCTGTTTAGTATCAAGGAGCTCAGTAAGAGGTACAATTAGTTCTCCGCAATTGGGGATGAACTTGTGTATATAGGCAACCATGCCCAAGAAGGTTCACACTTGGCCCACATCAGTGGAGAGCAGCATGCTAGTGATTTGCCTTGATTTTGGCAGGATTGGGTTTTATCCCTTGGGCAGAGATGGTGTGCCTAAGGAATAGTAACTCCAAATTGAGAAACTCACATTTGGAGGGTTTAGCTTTTAGCTGGTTTTCCCAAAGGGTGTTGAGGACAGCACGGAGGTGTTGGAGGTGTGTGGTTTGATCTTGACTGAAGACAATAATGTCGTCAAGGTACACAACCACAGACTTTCTAATCAGTTCCTCAAAGGCTTTGTTCATCAACATGGCAAAAGTGGAGGAAGTGTTAGTCATTCCAAAGTTCATAACACGACACTCACAACCTGTAGTGTGTGCGGAAGGCAGTTTTTGCCTCGCCCCCTGGTGCAATGTGGACCTGGTTGTACCTCACAGTGAGATTGATCTTGCTAAAGACCTTTGCGCCTGCAAGTGTATCAAACAGGTTGTCAATCAGTGGCAGGGGGTATTTATTTTTAACTGTCACCTCATTTAGGGCGCGGTAGTCTGTGACCAGGCAAAGAGACCCATCCTTCTTAGCTACAAAGAAGATTGTTGCCCCGTATGGAGAGAGCAAGGGGCAAATGAATCCCTTATCAAGCGCGTCCACAAGGTGCTGGCAGAGGGTTTCATCTTCCTTTGGTGTGAGACATTATAATGGTCGTGCTTTAGGTAACAATCCTTGAAGTTGTACAGCGTGCTGGATCTTCCGGGGTGGAGGTAGTTGTTTGAGTGTTTCACTGAATACGTCCTTGTACTCCTCAAGGAGTGCAGCTAGCGCTGGAGGTGGTGATGTTGACAAGGGAGGGACTGCAGATGGTTCTGCACAGATAACTTCAACTGAACATTGGTTAAAGTCTAGTCTCCCCCCCCTTGAAATTGTATGAGCCTGTTTCCATCATTCTGAAAAACACAGTGTCATATAGTAGTTTGTTCATTTCCATGGGGTAAATCTGAAAACCCACCCCATTTCTATTGAGGGTGATGACAGAGGTATCCCAGTCAATGTAAGGGCGGTTATGCCGGAGCCAGTTGAGGCCAGAAATTACGTTGTGGCTGAGGCCTGCCATAATTGGCCCAGAGAGCTTAACCTGGATGTTCCCCATTCTTACAGAGAAGGGTACCGTCTCGTGGGTGATGGCAATTCTGCGGGAATTAGCTACATGTACTGCTTTGAATCTGCTGGGTACGCAGTCTAATTGCTGGTAGTCAGCAAACGCCTGATCTACCATGGTGTGATCAGCCCTGGTATCTACCAGTAGCTTGTGGGTGTTCCCATGGAAATGGAAGGGATAGGACAAGTGTGTTACTTTATTTGCGGAATGAGCGGCTTGCAGCACGGGGTCGTTGCTATGGACCTGAAAGACGTCTAAGGTTTTGACCTCGTGAAGATTGTAGTCGCAGGAGTTCTTTGCAAGCAAGGGCTGAGAGGGCGGGTCAGTTGGGGTTGTAAGGCCTCTTGTTGTTACAACCCCCAGGCTTTCCCCTGGTCCTTGATTAGTGCTAGCTGGAGCTCCCCCTTGTGGGGGCGTTTAGCTGCACTTTCTTGCTGACGCAGTTGGCAACGTCCCACTTGACCTTGTCCATTGTTAGGTGCAGGATGTGGTTGGGGTGGAGCATTGTTGGTGCGGCAGAAGCCCATTGAAGCCTGGTTTTGGCCTCTACAATGGCTTTATAGCAGTTGTCAATAGAGGTGCAGCGGCCAATGGGAACCAACTTGCAAATATGGGGCTTTAACCCAATGAGAGTGAGCAACAAGGCATTCCATTGGTCACTGCTTTGGGGGTGGCAGCAAGGGCTTGTTGCCAAGCGGCAAGATACTCAGGGACAAAACCAGTCTGCTTGATGGCTAAGAGGGGAGTCCCCAAGATAATGGGAGAGAAGGTTTTGCTATATTGGGATTTGGCGGCGTCTCAAAATGTTGCCCAGGTGACGTCAAACTCCTGGCTGGCCCAGTTAGTGAACCACACAGCGGCGGGCCCTGTAAGGCGGCCAGATGCAGTGGCAACCCACATGGACTCAGGAACCTGACAGATAGGAAGGCGCGTTTTGGTGGACTGGAGCCAACTGACAATGTCAGCTCCTTTGACACTGCCAGTGAAGGACTCTAGTTGGAGGTTGAGCATACATTGCAACAGATCCAACTGTGGCGGGGTGACGCTAGCGTCACGCTGCCCGAGGTGGAGCCAATTGTATACACTGGTAAGAACTAGCTGATCTTGATAGATGACATAACCTTTGGGAATGTCCCCCTTGGGGATTGGAAGGAGCGTCTCTTGTTGTGGAGTAGCCATGCAGCCAGTACTCCGTCCTTTCTTGGGGGGAATTTTGTTTTTAAAATAGGTTGGAAACTACTTCTGCTACCACTGTTGCAACTGAACCAATGAGAGTTCAGTACTTGGAATTGGGGAAGATAACAGTCCAATAGGAAAGGACAGAATAATAAGAATAAGGTATCATTTATTGTAGGATATTGTGATTAATATACTGAATGGGGAAGCCACAAGGCCACAAGGGGGTGGCATAGTGGGGAGTTCCATGTAGGGTTTGGAGCCAAGGAATAACTTGTGCGGGGATCAGCAGGTCAAATTGGCAATGCTCCTAATTAGGATGAAGTGCCCGCCATTTGACATTGCCATCAGATTCATTCATAATGTTAGATACATCAAGGGGCAACTCATCAAGCGCCCCCTGTGTATTGTAAGATACATTAGCAGGTGAGGTTTGAATCTTGGTTGCAACACTCCCTCTTGGGGAATTAATGCCCCAATTAGATCACCAAATGGCTCACTGAATGATTCACTGGCCAGTCAGTAAACTGGTGGTACCATTATCACTCAACCATCTATGATGGGGATCACTCAATCCAGGTCCTAAATGGAACACAACTTGATTAAGCCTCGTGACCCAAGAGGAACATTACTCAGATAAGCCTCATGACTCCCATGACGTACATGGACAGTATGTGGCTTGTCATGATACTATATATTATTCTTTACTAATATCCAATAAAGTATTATTCTCTTCTTAAATCTTCCCCTATTTCCGTTTATTATACTTCCCAGAAGTATATACTTGACAGGTCCATTTAAGTAAGCCCATTGGTTATATTACTTAAATTCAACCACATTTTTTAAAGGAGAGCCAAATAAAAAAGAACCATGCCAAAAATTTTGAGCTCAAGTAAAAAACACCTCAAAGTGGCTTAAACTGACTGGAATTTAAAGCAAGCAAACAGCAAGCAAAAAATAGAGGTTCAGCAGCAAAAAAATCATGCCGGAAGCTTTACTTTTAAGACAGAAGCATAAAAATCAGTAAGCAAAGTTCAAGGTAAGTTCTAACACTTTAAACCTAACCTCAAGTCTTAGAAAATGAACTGATGAGTTCAACGAAAAAGTCTTGAATGTTTACCTTCTAACAATGAAGTGAAAACACCTTGTCACAAGTGACAAATTCCTGCTATCAATTGGCATAGAAAACCCCCAAGTACAAGATTTAACCCCTGGGATCCGTTGGGCTGCAAGCCTGGCTGCCCCGCTTTTCTTGGCTCAAACCAGAAATAGATTTGACTTCAGAGAAATTTCCAAAACACACTAGCGCAAAACCTTCTACATCCAGACCCTGCCCTAGAAAGGATCCTATTAGCCCAGCCAAAAGGATTTTGTAAAAGCTTTACCATGGCCAATGGGCATACTTATACCCTGGGGCTGCCAGGAAGTTGCCCATTGCCATTCTTACAATAAAGGGTTATGAAATTTTGGTTCACGCAGGTCTTAGCATACATCCTTTTAGCATTTTACCATTTCCTGTTTGATCTCTCTGGTTCTGTCCCCCTCCTTGCCAAGCCCAAGAAAACACAAACAACCCCCCGCAAGAATCTGTTACCACTAGTGAGTCCACCTCCACCCAGGTATTTGGAGTCTTGTGTATCACTCTTGCCAGCCTAATTGATTCTATGGTGCCCATCAGCAGACCCTGGGCTATCATTGGGAAATCACTATCCTAAATTGTAAAGTTAGCTCCCATCCTGTGGTGGGCCCTTTCTTCTGGGCCTACAGCTGTCTGCTGACAAGTTCTCAGGAGCCTACCACTGGATTGATCCCTGGCATGCTTGGCAACAGGCAAGAATCCTTAAAAGGAGAAGATATGCTAAAATTGTCAAGAAATCCCCTTGAAAGGAAAATAAGCTTAAGTAAAATGCTGAGGTAAATAGGAGAGAATACCTTGAGCCAATATATAAACACCATAGGGTCCAAAAATAGTGGAAGAAAAGAAGGTAATTATGAAAGAGCAGTAGAAATATAAAATTACCCTGAGGTTGGATTTAAAATGGATTATAATGCACTTTCCTGGGGTCTTAGGGTATGGCAAAGAACCAGTGCAAGACATAGCAGTACACCAAAGGTAAGTTGGATTTTATCTGTGGCTTTGGCAAGGACTCTCAGTCTTGATGCAACTGAGTTCCAGATGCAAAAATAAAAGTCTGTGGATGGAACAGTCTTTGGCTGAGCAGAACCTGGCAGCAGGGGCAGGGGTCAGTGCCTTAAGAGAAGGGTTGCTGTACAGCTTTCAGGAACTGTCATTCATAGCAAGATGGCTGATTTAAATCCATAGATCAGTTCATATGAGCTTTTATCTGTATTATGATTCAATCAGATACAGTAATCAATTATCATTATTGGGAGAGTGTCTGTCAAAGATAAAAAAGTATATAAGTTACTTTATGCTTCCATAAGAGATCCATTTAGCCTTTTAGTTCTTTTTTGCTTGTGGATGATAGGTTTTACTGATGAAGCGCTTTATGCTGTTTTTTAAAGGTAGACTTTATGTCATTGGTGATGAGCTTTCAGCCTCTTTGTTTATAAGAATATCTGGTCTTCCAAACTTAGATGTGATTTCATCACCCATATAGATCTTCTAACTGTGGTTTATTTGTGTTCTTTAGTGGCTTGCACAGAAGGCTATCTGGTATCATAGTCAATTGATATGATATTTTTACACATGCCCTTTTTTCAGGTATGGGTCTCACAATAACCATTTCTCATACCATGAACTGTTGGGTCATGAACATAAAATAAATAGCAGGATAGTAGCTTTAAAAATCAAGATGGTAGGAACAGATTAATATATTTACAACCCATTAAAAATAATCCAGATTTGGGGACAAAAATACTGCTTTGTGAAATCTACAAAGGTGAACTTAGGATCAAGAAGAATGATCAACACTGACCATGAACGGCTAGATACCATTTCTGGGAGAGTAGAAAAGGATTTTCTGGGTATAAATAAGGACGTTGAGAGACCTGAGCTTCCTCTGGTTCCATTCCTTCTAGAGGGCGCTCGACATTGGCAGATTTCAAGGACAGAGATCTTAAGGGAACTTTCCCAGCTGCCAGTAGCCCAGTGTTTAACAATCAAGCTAACCAGAAGGTGGTGTATAAGCACCAGTAGGAAATGCAGTCTTGAGCCTATAAACAAGTACTACTTGAGTTTTTATTTCAGAAACCTCTGTTAGAAATTTCCAGAAGGGCTCAATCCTTGCAAGTCAATCAAAATTTAACCTAGAATGTATACCAAACTCAGCTAAGATTCCCTTTTCCATGACCATCTTCTGGACCCAAGATTTATTGAGCTTTCAGCCATAGCCAGCTATACTGTATCTAATTAGAGAATAGACCTTTGGTACTCAATCTTTGGGAACCCTCCTGTGCAATGATAGTGTAAATTGTGACAAAGAGATTAAGTCAACCTACCTTGAGCAGCTCTAACGCGACAGATATATCTTTAACCAGTACTGAAGAAGCTGATACCCAATTCTTATCAGCAGCCCTGCTTATATAGTTTGACCCTGTTATATTTTGAGCCCTTCTTCATCTGCCGTTGGATTTCAATTAGGGCAGGCAATGTTGGGCATTTTGGAAACAGATGTGACAGTCAAGACTGGGATCGCTTACCTGCAGATGCTTTTTAGCAGGGGTCCATTTCCCACTCTTTACATAATCAAGAACCTGTCTGTTGCTTCCCAGCATGTTTGGCTGCTAGTAGCAGGGTTTAAGGCCGCACATAAGATCTGGCTGGGGGTATTTCCTAGTCTCTGTAATGGTGTAGGATAGCGCAATTCCTTTGTGTTAATGGGACATGGGTTACATTGTTGCCACAAGGCGGTCTGCAGGGTAGTGTAGCATAGCCGCTTTTGAGCATATGTTTGTGCTTGAGGATCTTTTTTAGAGTGCCCATGGCTGTACTGGGTGAGAACCCTCTTTGAAACGCCAACTGTTAGCCGGGTCTAATCAGAGCCTGCCCAATTTTTATAGAGTGGGTGGTTATTGTATAACCTTGATAGGGCATCTGCAGTGATTAGCCCCTTGCCTGATCTATATCCAATGATCATAGGGTACCTTTGAACTAAGATAACCCGTCTAGACCGGCTTTGTTTGAGATTTGGGTGGATTTCAGAGAGGACAGTGACCTGGGGCTGGTCAAAGCTTCAAGTATCTATGCACCTTCCACATCTCATCACCCCTTCACAAATTGGTGTATTATGGCCATAACTGTGACGGTCCACATGTTTGGCAGTTTGCAGGCGGGGCTAAAGTTGGCCAAGCAAAAATTTGGTTGTTTGTTGCAGGTAGAGGCCTAGTAGGGAATGATGGCTTCTAGGGACAGTAAGGCCTAGCTAGTAGGTGTAAAGACTACTAGAGGCAGATGTTGCCTCCACCCAGCAGAAGATATTGACTGTTGTGGGCTAGAGTTCTTCACCTAGCAGGGAACTGTGGCTGCAAAAGGGTGCATAATGAGATAGCTAGCAGGGAACTTTTTCTGTTTGAGGTGGAGAAGGTTTTGGACCCCTGGCGGGTAACGCAGGCTGCCAGGGAGGGGAAGAGCTCTGAGGGCTCTACGTACCCTGATACACTTACAGGAGGTCTGTGAGCAAGCATCCTACCTAACAGACTGGTAGGGTGTCCTCGTTTATGTCCCCATGGGAGCTTTGGGGGGACCCAAAGTGAGCATTGGAGGGCATGGATTTGCTCAGAGGTGTCATCAAGGCGGGTTTCTAGGGGAAGCAAGCTGCAGAACTTGATGTGATCAGGCCTCTGGGAATTAGAGCTGATTACTCTGTGACTGAAAGCCCAGACTTAATCACCTGGGTGAGTAAAAACAACAACATAGAATTTGAGAATCTATGGCTGGATGGCCTAAGTGGAATGCCACTTGCAAGGGCCCAGTCAGACGCCAGTTCAATATAGACTCATGCCTGGGTCTACAGGTTCTGGTAACAGGGACTGAGATAAAGAACCGAGGTGGTTCATGGAATCAGCATAGAAGACTAGTGAGAGGAACTGTTTAGTTACAGAGAAGGCTAGTTTAAGGACTGTTGGTTCATATTGAACTCTGGAACCAAAAAAATCTTTGTGCAGGTGGAACCAAGATGGTTCCTAGTGAGGATAAGTGGAAGGGCTCAAAAGATCATGATGCAGAAGTAGCTGGTCATGATAAAGGAGTAGCCAGAGGACTGATAAGCTGTTGAAAGACTGGAATGAGCTGTTTGCTGTCTAAAATGGACTGTTTTCTGGTTAAGCTGAAGAGCTGGCTGAAGAACTCAAAGATGATGGTGAAGAACTAGTGGTCCGGAGAAATGAGCCAAGATTTTGCTGAATTGATTTGCTGAAGTGGAAAAATGTAGAATGTTTTGCCTTGGTTTAGTATTAAAATCAAGAAGGAATGTGGATAGAAGTGTTGATAAGATATTTATTTATTAAGTTCCTAGGATAGATGAAGGTATGTTGCTATGAGAGTTGGATGCAAAGTTGTTTTGGTGGGGCGTTTTCCTTGGATTTTACTATATTTGGAAATATATGGGGAAGACGTTGAAGAGGTCCAGAAAGAACAGTTTAAATAGTATTCTACTATTTAAATGGGTTTAGTTTGAATGCAGGGAAGAACTGGTGCCGGAATAATGGACCGGTTAACGCTTTGGTGCGCAAAAGGTTGTCAATTTGAGCGGTTTGAGCTGTGGAAATTGATTTCCTAGTTGGATCCCAGCAGAACTTCAGAAATGGTCTATTTCTGCGCTCTGCATTCATTGGTTGAGTTCTGGCAGGTTTCCTGATGAAAATGATTGGCTGGAAGCCAAAAGCTTAAAGTATAAGCAAGGAAATAGTGAATTAATAATTTAAGCTTTTGAGAAAGTAAGTATGTAAGCTTAAGTTATTATAGGAAACAGTGAGTGACAATGGTTTAAGCTTCTGAAGAAAGCCATTTTGAAGGCGGAACTGTTGAGAAAAGGACACTATAAGAAGGTGGCTGGCTGGAAAGTTACAGGGTCTTTCTGGGTCTTTTTGGAGGTCTTTCCCGGGCCTTTTGAGTTTCTGACAAAAGGTTTTTGGAAGCCTTTTGATCACCAGCAGGAGCTTGATTGGACTAATACAAGTGAAATACCAAGGCCACTAAAGATATACAGAGAGCTGAAGCCCAAGATAATGGAGCAGGAGCCCAATTATAAGAAGCTGGATCCTAAGTGCGGCGCCAGAGTCCAAGTTTAAGGAGCAGGAGTCCAAGTCTAAGGAGGAGAAGTTCAAGACTAAGGTGCAGGAGTCCAAGACCAAGTACAAGGAGTCCAAGATATTGTTGGAGTACTCCAAGTATTGGCACATCCATATTGTTTCCTTGACCCCCTGGGCCATATACCAGAAGGTTTCTAAGGGGATCTTCCTTCTGAGAGTGAATAAAAGCCCATTTTGACCCCTATACATATTTCTGAGATACATTTTCCCTTACTAGAGAATGACAACCTCTTTTAGCTGGTCCCTGGCTATGATCAAGGACACACTTTGGGGACTGGTGTACAGGAACCCCACAATAAACCTATGTTGTTTAAGGAGGTCTATCATCTCTATTGGAGAGGAATAATGGACCATAGGCAGCAAGGGAAGAGTGATTGCCTGTTGATTATTTTGAGCAATCCTTGTTAAAGGCTTGTACTTTTGAGCCTAGGATGACAATTCAATAAGGGTTGGGTTTCCAAGGACAAAGTGAAAAGGCTATCCCAAGGTATGCTCCAAAGCTAGGGGTTTAAAAGGGCAAGTAAATAACAAGGGGCGGTTCAACTTGAAAAAATAGGACTGAGCACCATAAAATCCTGCTAGCTATCTGATTCAATCAGACCAAAAAAGATGTAACTGCTTAGTAGGCAGATATAAGTAAGTGTAAAGGCTGGATCAATAATTTATTGGAGAATGGGAAATAGCATCTATAGGAAAAAGGAGAGGGGTTAGAGCAAACTGTGGCATTTATAAGAGGAATAGGGTAAAGTGTTAAGAGGGACTTATATGGAACTAGCTGGGAAAGAGGCTGAACCTACTGCCCAAAGCTCAAGGAGGTGTAAGCTGTTCACTTGCTTTATAATTTTAGTTCACCCTTCAAGTCCAAATATCCAACTAGCAAGGCTTATGACTTGGATCCACCATCCCATACAGGGATCTGATATCAGGGGGTTGCTTTGACACGATACAGCTAATCTGGAGTCCTGGCCACCAATCATCAAACTCCTCTAATAGTGCTATTGAAAGCATCTATTCTTTTTAGGTCTCGTGTAGATATTGCTATCCATATCCCTCCGGAAAGTCTATCTGCAGGAAGATTGAGCTTATGCCTGGCCACCAGGCAGGAGTGAGATGATGTGCAGGCGGCTGAGAATCCCTGATAAAGACAATAGTTGGCCAACACTGCAGATCCTTTCAATTACACGGTTAGGTATAGGTATTAACGGTACACCTTCAGACCACTGTATTGGGTTAGCATAGGAAAACATCTAAGCTGGTATCCCTTTCTCTGCTGACTGGATCAGCCCTAGGTACTTTTATTGGCAGGGTTCCAAGCTTGATCTGGGTCCCAGCACAATTCCAAAGACCTAGCCAGGCCTGGGTTATGGGGAACTGTGGTGTTGGCTAAAACTGGGATTCCTGCTGTGGGATCCTTTAGGTTTATGCTGAGTAGCTCTGCAGAGAGATGCTAACCTTGGGCTTGTACTGAGCTGAGGATCAGTCTTCAGGGATGGATCTGGGGTTTTCTGTAAGGCCCTGGGGTTACAGAATTCATGGTATGGTTAGGTGCATGAGGTCTGAGAAGTATACAAGGAAAGTAGTGGGTTGAGGTAGAGTTTTTTTACTGAATAGATTTGATGAAGCTTATAATTCCCCATGGAACAAGATATATTAAGCTGGGTGAAATATCATTCACTGCGAGAATAAGTGGGGAAAGGCGGTTGGTGAAGACCGAACGGGAAAGATTAAATAGCAATGATCTTGGTTTAAGCCGAGAACACGCAGGATCAAAATAGTATATAAGTTTATTCACACCAGTGGTGGGTTTAAGAAACCTGGTAGGTAATAAGGTTCTCTAGCCAGTTCAAGGACCATATCCTTGAGATATCTTATCCCCTTTGTCTTTCAAGCTATTTAATAGAATTTATAAGAGATTGATCGGGTTGAGGTGAAAACATTCACCAGTGGATCAAAATGTTAGTTGAAGTTAAACCAACTTGATTACGGTAGCATCTTTGATTATCAGCTCTAAGGAAACCGTCTCCCTTGAGAATCGACTCAACCTGGTGGGTAGAAGTGGCTCATTGGCTTGATCCAACCCTTTTACTTGGATCAATCCCTGGTTCTAGACGGAGGTATTTTATCTCGCATCACTTGATCTATATGGACGCCGTGGGCACACTTCCAACCTTGAAAGTTTTTTAAAAATCAATAAAGATATCTATCTCTTCTCGTTTACGATCTACTTTGCAGACGTTTATAAATGGCACCTTTATTTGATAAGTTGGTGATACTTATTTGTATGGTATTAAATGTAGCATGTCTCCCTTTTTATACTTTCATATTGGAGTTGGCTTTGAAACCCTTGTAGCTAACCATGCTTCTACTTACTGGGTTTAGCTTATATTTTTTATGAGGAAGGATGTTTGAATACTCATAATTAGTGGATTTCGGATGTTGTTATCTCATACGTATCCGCTTGGGGTAAAGTTTGTTTATCGAAAAATCCTTTAATTTGTATGTTTTTTAGATCTCTGAGGGATGGTATTCAACTTTAGGATGTTTAGCTTTGAAGCTTTACGCCTCGGTTTCTCCGGCAAAGCCGTGACATGATCCAATTCCGGGTTTAAAAAAATTCAACTGCTTTGGAATCCACCAATCAAAGTTCGATGGTCTTGTAATTCAAGTTACATTAAAGAAACCAATTCAACATCAGATAAAGATCTCAAGGGAACCTGTAAAGTTCATATGTTTATAGATAGCTTCGAGGATTTGGAGGTGGGACTAGGCGTTGGGGGTGAAGGCGATATCGACGTTGACGGGATGCAGCAGCCCGATGGATGAGATCTTTGGCGCGTTCAAGCCTTTGGTGGCGGGGCCCTGGGTGAGGCTGAACTTCTGCAGCATCATGGCGATCACCACTCGCTGCTCCATCAGGGAGAAGTTCTTGCCGATACCTAAGTTAAGTTAGAGGTGGTTGATGGTTAAAGCTTACACATGCGCGACCCGTGGCCGAATGCGATCCATTGGTTGTCCTGGGGTCCATGGGCATCCAGGAAGCGGTCGGGGTTGAAGGCGTAGGGGTCGCTGTAGACCTTTTCGTCGTGGAGGACTTTCCATAGCTGCACGTTGACGAAGGTGTCCTTGGGGATGGCAAAGCCATTGGATAAGGTTTTGCCGTCCTTGCAGTAGCGGCGTAGCTGGGGGACGGTGGAGACGATGCGCATGCTCTCCTTGATGATGCAGTCAATGTATGGCATCGCCTTGATCTCATCCGCAGTTGGTACTCGCTTCTCCCCCTTGAGAAGGTCGTTGACTTCCTGTCTCGCCTTGTCTTGGATATCTTGGTGCTTGCTGAGGTAGTAGAAGACGGTGGTGAGGGTGTTGGCAGTTGTGTCGTGTCCCGCCAGGAAGAACAGGGAGAGGTCGTTGATGACGTCGTCGTCGGTGATTTCGGCGTCCTCCTCGTCGATGGATGCTTTGATCATCAACGAGAGCAGGTCGTCGTGGCTCTCGGTGAGCTCAAACTTGCGCTCTCGGATAACGTCACGCAGAAAGGATCTGAATTCCTTGCTCTTGTCGTGGCTGATTTGACGCCAAGGGACGTATCTTTCGAGGAATGGAAAGACGAAGTAGATGGGATTGAACATTGCCTTCATGATGTCATTGTACAGCCGAAGGTAGTAGTTTCCTTCTCCTCTGGCAATGGCTTCAAAGTCATAGCTGAAAAGACCCTTTCCCAGGACATCGAGGGTCAGGCGCTGGAACAAGCCCTGCACCATAAGCGGCGATCCGTTGGAAGCTTTGATCAACTCGCTCAGGTTCTCGGTGCACTCACCAAACATGTCGGTGGACCAAGTCTTCTTGAAGGCGGGGTTGGCAACCTTACGGTGGCGGCGCCACTCTTCGCCATCGGCAGTGGCAAGGTTGGTGACGCCCAATACTTTGTTTGCCAGCATGATCTTGGAATTAGCGTCACCCTCACGCCTCTTGGTAAAGGTATCGGCATCCGCCATGATCTCCTTGACTATCTGGGCATCGCTAAACACTAGCTCCCAATGCCCTTGGGTCCACATTCTTGCCACCCCAGTCTTGTCGAGGACTGGGCGGATCAGCCGCTTAAAGCGCGAATCAAAGGATTCACCTCTTAGCATCGAGATTAACGACCCACTCAGCGAGATGGCGGGGATGTCCTTCAGTTCCTTAGGAACGGCAAAGAAGGTGTATATCTTGTACACGATAATCGGCACCAGAAGATTGAAGAGGTAAAGAAATGACATTACTAGCCTACATTCTCTAACAAGATCATTTATATCACTCCTCCTTGAATACATGCTTACAACGTCTCCCGATCGAACCTGTGCCATAGGAATTAAAGCAAGTCAAACGCCCCATCCAACTGCTTCAATGAATCGCCCTCTGTAACAATACCGACTAGCCTCTCTATTCAATCATTCCAAGAAAGATTTATATTACAACGTATATCCATTAAACTCGCTTGAAACCATCCTGTTAATGCAACGGGCTGCGCCAGCAAATCGGCAAATCGCTCCCACACCCGGCGTAGGGTTGCCACTAGGGCTGGTACGGTCACATTTTTCAATATAAATTTCCATTTGGAATATCCTATTCCGATTTAAAAAACTGTGAACTTCCCAGTCACCACTATTGATCCCACTAATGGCGCACGAGCTCCGATCAAAAAGGCAACCAGTAAAGTTTCCTTGCCCCCAAGACCTTGGCAGATCCCAACTTGGTAACCCCTGAATTCGCCGTATCAACTAACCAGTATAGCCATCAACTACTATGGACTAGGCTGCATATACTTCATGCCAAGTCGGTACCCAGGGATATCCCACTCAAACCAACTTAAATCCAAGCCTATCCAATTAGGGGTCTCGATAAAGGGAAGCTATACTGCTATTCCCCACCAACCAATAAGGTATAACCCAGAGATTTAAAAAGACTGTCGGTGAGTTTTATCGCGCTAGGTTTAACCGAAGAGTTTGCGCAAGCATCTGGATCACCTCTTACCGGTTTAAAGTTCTACACCAAATTGAATTACATCCTTGAGAAACCACTCCTGTTTCCCCTGCTAAACATATATTCTAAACCCCTCCACTGATTTATAGCCCAAGATCTCAACCACCAAAATGCAAAAATGTCAAGCTTACCCTTCAAAATTCACAGAAAATAACACTGCTATTAAGCGGTCAAAGGAGCAGATATGAACCACCTAACCTCCCATCTATATAGTCCCAGCCCACCCCTTCACCAAACCAGTAGTTCAAAAAAAACAAAGATGATCCAAACTATCTATCCCACCCATACTTTATCCCTAGACACTAGCAAGATCAATCCGCCATACCTTCACTCAAACCCCACCCCTACATCTCAATAAAAACTATTTCCCCAATTCTTCTCCCTTACCCACCATAGCTTGCCTAGCCAAACCTGCAGCACCTAATTTTTATCACACCTGAATAAGGAGCCCAAGCTTAGATCACTCACATCATACAGGACCCTCCTCCAGGATATAACCACCAACACCTGAGAAACATACCTTCTATCCTCATAATATCCAGGAGAATATACCCCTATGGCACCCCATGTTTAATGTGCATGCCATTCCCAAACCATACAAAATATCATTCAACATAGCTGTACCCTGAACCCTACCACCACACCTACAGCCCAGCTCCCTTCCACCAAGTACCAGGTCCACCCTATAAGCTCTTGGTCATAACCAAACATCCAGCCATGCCAGTGGCATATCTCATGATCCATGGTGGTACTAGATCCCATAGGGTTGACCTTTCCTACACCAAAATTCCTATCCCAAACATCACCCCCAGTATTATATATGCCACAGTATTTCAAAAATGTTTGGGCCCAGTGTCAGGTATTGAGAGGGAAGCATTGATCCAATACATCCCAGGTACAAGCACTCTAAGCGACCCTGCATCCCAACCTGGTATCGCAGCAAACCAAGTTGCTTGGCTCAGCAGCATGCATGACAATACCGGTTGGATAGCTAAGATCTCAACCAGTAAAACAATGGTCACACAACCTGCACCCCAAGCTTATTGAAACAATTAAGCGGTAGATACCCAGAGATCTTCACCCAGTTCATTATATCTCTGTCCAGTCAGTGCTAGCAACACCGTTCAGCTTTACTGTGGCTCTGCTCCTGGGAGGTCACCAAGGAGTGTCTTGGGTCAAAGATGGGGGCTGGCTGGGTTAGGTTGGCATGCTCAGATATGCTAGCTCTATGGAAAGGACAAAGGTGGATGATTAGAACACTCCAAAAGGGACTTGGCATGATCCTCAATTATCAGTAGCATTTGATAACCCAGTGGAAATGTACTTCACAGCAATGCATGGCCTACCAAAGAAGCCCCATCATCTAGCAGACTGTTTGCATGACAATCTTTTTTACAATGATATCCTGGATCTCTGGGTTATTCTCACCCCTTTTCTCATCCCTCAACCAGGAGTTCTCTATGAGTGAACATGATAAAGTTCTGCCTCTTCTGATCCTCTTGACCAGCTCCAGAATCATCATCACTGGGGAAGCTCCCCTTCATGTGAAGGGGGAGTAGGGGTTGATATCATCTTAATTGACATAAGGGAGATCCCCTTAAACCCCTGTGAATTTTTGATGTTCTGCACCCCTGGGGCTACCTATCCTTTTGCATAGCGGTTCTGGAAACCTTGGAAGGTGTCCAGTGATTCCAAACCAACCCAATCATAACCATGTGGTGCAGACCAAGCGCTCAGCAAGGGTCCCGCTTGCGGCCAGGAGATCCTTCACAGGATCTTTTCCTCTCTCCACCCAGCCTCTGACTTTACTTTAACGCCCAGCTGCTGACGTTTAGGCCTTTGGATTGGCTTCCTTCAAAGCCAATTAAACTATCAGTGCTTACTCCCCCCTTAATAAAGTAAGCTTTCACCCTGGCTTCCTCAGAAGCTTAAAGTGTTGCTGCGCTGGTTTCTCAATCATAATTCCAGCTGTTGGACTCCAGCCAATGCTATTAGTTGGTGAGCATGCTCTCAGCTCAACATAAAGTTACAGTGTTCAAAGTTTGGCTGCTTATGAATCTCCACCGTGTTTGGGTATGGGATCTATTCCTGCCGCTCAGAGCGTTAGTGCTCTGCGCGCCAAAGCGTTAACCAGGCCCCTGCTCCAGCGCCAAGCTTCCTTGCCACTGGTTTATATTTTAAATAAATGGAGCTCTATCTATCTTCCCCCTCTCCCTTTGTTTGTCTGTTTCTTTCCTGTATCTGCTTGCTTCTTTATTTCTTGGATTGTTCTCTTAAATTTCTAAGATTGTGTTTGATCTCTCTTTAAATCCCTTTCCCTCTTTAGCTGCTAAAGAAGGCTTACCTATATTTTTCTCTTCCTTCTCTCTATTAGCCACTACAGATGACTTCCATCTATGCTTTCTCTATATTAGTCACTACAGATATATTTCAGCTGGGCTTTCTCTCTTTATGTAGCCATCATAGGTGTCTTTCACCAAGGCTTTTAGAGAGAAATTTTTACTCTCATAATGCTAATTCCTTGCACCTCCTTACTCCCCAAGTGGTTAGGTTTGGGACTTATTGGTTCACCAACTTCACTTCCTGGGCACTGTTCTAATCCCTTGGGCTGAAAGCTGCTTCTCTGAACAGCTATTGCAAATGTTATCCCAGGCTCCTATGCTTGAAGAACAATAGTTAAAGTCTCTCTTGAAATCACCCATAAGACATAGCTAGAGAAACTCTCTGACAATTTTTGCAGGAATGACCCATCAGTATCCCCACCCAGCAAGGATCAGGATCCCAGTTCTGATTCAACACTCCATCATCCCAGGGGCCACTAACTTTATTATCCCCCAATGTGTCATGGTAGGCTCATCATGCCGGGAATTATCCGCCCAAGCAAGAAGGCTCAAAAAGCCAGGAAACCTTTATCAAAATTGACCGAGTTAACAGATTTAAATCAAACAGTCAATTGGAAATGGGTTACGGCTGCTCCAGTCTGTCAGCTGAAACCGGTTCCTCCTTGCAAATTGACGTTGATAAATTGGCGTAATTTGAGGGTCACCCAATATGAGCTTGTTAATCAGTATGGTTGTCAGAAATTGATCACACAAGGGTTCTTTGCAACCTGGACCAGATACTTACTTGACAATGTGGAAGAAATAGGAGGCCAAGACTCAGGTGGTACTGCTTAGTCAATTTTCTGATATATATTGAATAATTTTTACTGTTTCAACTCTAAGAGTTGAGTCCTCCCAAAATTTTACTCAATAAAAATCATATATCCCTTGTTCTAATTTACTTTTCAAAATGCATCCTGTGGTTGGGTTGTTACAGTATATTCTGTACAATATAATTCTCAATCAAATCATCTCTGGAAGATGGGGTGTCAGGGACCCACTTTGCGGGGAATAAACTTCCCAGCTGATGGGCCAAGGCCCCTACATTTAAACTCTGCTATGACCGAGCCGATAGGAACTGTGAGCATTGCAAGATGTCCAAGTTGTCCTAGATAAGCAAACCTTCCAAACATAGAACTGAGTTACCCAAGTAGATAGTAGCCCACCAAATACGTCAAGAGGTAAAATGAGGCTTAAGGTCTAACCAGAGTAGGTTCAGTGGGCGGGGAAGCAGACAAACAGCCATAGTGGAATTTACGTCCCCAATGTCCAGAAGGATATTTGAACCATCTATTGTCAAGGGATTCCTTTGGGTGGGCATCATCTGGGGAGGAATTATACCAGTCTGTTGTTGGAGTTGGGTTTTCCAAGGTGTACACCTTGGTCAAGAAGTAGGCTAGATACCAAGATAGGAAGAGAATTCCTCTCATGGATTCAGAAAGGGAATGTTATCAAAATGGATGAGTAGCTAGAAGAGTAATAATCTTTATTGTTGGAACAACTAAGTTGAATAAGATTTAAAAGTTTAAATAGTCTCCAAAATGGAGGCTGGGAGTTTGAGTGGATATTGGGAGGAGATCAGAGGAATTTGACAAGGATGTGCATCAATTTCATGTTTAAGATTAATACCTGGCCAATATGAGCATTGATGTTGAGAAGGGGTTGTAAGATAATCATGAAATTAAGAGGAGCTGAAACAAGACAAGCCACAAGATCCTTATAATTTAAGCGTGCTCATATTGAATCTTAGTCAATCTTAAGAACGGAGCCTCGGTTTCATCTTCTGATTCTATATCCGAGAGTGTCAGGATGATCCCAGGCAGCCAATCAACGGCCAAGCATTAAGTGATGTATACAATCTTATTATTAACACTTTTGAGTTCAACAGGTGTTTTGAAAGCAAAAACCAATTGAATCAAAGGATAATAAAAAGGTAAATCAACGTTTTGAGATGATTCTAAACTAACAATACACTTGTCTGTAGCTGCCTGAGTTCAAATCTTGATCTGGAAGGTTTTCAATAAACAAATATAGTTGTTAATGTCAAAACCGCAGGCTCGACCCGCCAGTAAGGTTCCAACCAAGCAGGTTTGTGACCCGCAATCTGATTACCCGGCCACTTGAAGCCAGACCCGGAAGTCAACTTGGATTACCAAATCAATCAACATGAACAAATGATGATCCCTCACAGTGGATACCTCAATTTGGCGCTTGACTTATTAGCAGGATCAAGCCACCCCCTCTTCCATCCAGCCATGTGATCACCAATCATGTTCCTCCTATCCATTGATTCACAATAGCTATATAATCACTATCTCACAATAAAGATTATTATCAATCCTCTAAATATTTTCCCCTTGTAACTCTGCTAAAACAGCACAGTTACGACATTGGTAGCACAGGTAGGCTCTCCATCCTACCTTATCTTGAAAAATTCCGCCTGTTGCCCGCACACGCCGCAGCCAACAAATCCTCAACAAAATTATGTCTGGCCTCCCGCCCAACTGGACTCCATATACTCCTGGTACTGTGATACCTGATGGGTTTGTCCTCTACCAAAACATGGTGATCCCACTACCTGCCTTCAACGCCATGTCTGCACAAGGTTTCTTTCAGGCACCTCCCTTGATGCCGCAACCAGCTGACAAAACCACCATGCCCGCCTATGTAGCACAAAGACTTTGCAGCGCCGCCTTGGAACCCTTTGTGGGGGCCAACAACAACAATGCGGCCGCATAGATTCAGTCCGCTCAAAGCAAGTTGGCTCAGATGGAGTGCCCACAGCATTTTTGGATTGCGGAGATTTCCATTTGTCTGACCCATGACGCTGGCACTTGGTGCGACAAGTGGCACAAAGAACACACCAACAAGAACTGGGACACTTTCAAACAGGACTTCTTGGCGAGATTTGTGCTTAAGGATACGGCACTCATGATCATACGCCAAGTAAAAACCTAACCCAGACGGGCACTGTCAAAGAACTCACCCTGCCTACGAGGAACTCCGTCTCTGCTCCCCATCTGACATGGCCTTTGACACTCCAGCAACACACCTCATGTACTACAACGCTCTCAAGTCGCACGTAATGAGACATGTGAACCTGGACCAAGTTACCAACCTACAAAGCCTGTACCGTGAAGCAGAAAAGGCGGAACAAACATCCAACGCTCTGCACAAGGCACATACTGAGAAACAAGAGAGACCCAAGGATTCCCATCCAGGTGGGCATTCCTCTCAACCACCTCCTGGAGGTAATGGTAACAACAACAACCACAAACCCACAGGATCAAATGGGAATGGGAACAGAAATAACGGCCAATCAAATTGTACCCATTTCTGTGTCACTGCCACCCAAGGCAATCAAGTTGAGGGAAAAGCCTGGGGAGAGCACTAAGCAAGCCAAGCTCTCCCCATGCAACACCTGACTTGCCCAACAATGAACACCAACCCAAGAACATGGACCAATGCCCAATGATCCAAGTGCCCTCGGAAGACCCAGTGCTATACACCATTGTCAGACATCCCATTAAATTGATGTCTTACCCTTTCTGCTTTTGCAATTACACAGGCTCAGCTCTCTTGGACTTGGGCGCAGATCAAACCTTAGTCAACAGCAGCTTTGTGGATAAATTCAAGGTGGCCACTAATCCTTTGCGGATTAAAAACGTGGTCCTGGCTGATGAACACACCACATTGCTGTGACAAAAGAAACTGCTCCCTTCTCCGTCATGCTTGAGAACCTCTACTCCACCATCCAAGGTCCCGTCATTGACTTCCCTAAGTTTGACATTGTACTGGGACTAGACTGGTTATGGAAAAACAACCCCCACGTGGACTGGGCAACCTCAGTGTTGACCATCAAGCATGAAGGTGTCAACCACCAAATCTACCCAGACTCTGTAGACCAACTCCTATGAGACCACGTCTTTGTACGCATCACAGAGACCTCAGATGAGAAGGAAAACCTGAAAGCTATTGACTGGGACTCCTGCCAGTATGAAATCATACACTTCAAGGATCATCAGGACACCTCCACACCGCAAGATTGCAACATTGTGGCCTGTCACCCAGAAATCTTTAAGGAAGTGTTACCTGGTCTACCCCCTGAGAAGCACTTCCAACACTCTATCCAGCTCAAGGGGGCCATACCCAAGGCACGCCCCATTTACAGGCTGACCCCAAACAAGGACGACATCCTGCGTGCCTATCTCAAGGAAGCACTGGAAAAAGGACTTATCCGCCCCTCACAGTCTCCCTTTGGGGCCGCCATATTCTTTATGGCCAAGAAGGATGGTACCTTACGCCTCTTCACAGACTACCGCGCCTTGAATAAAGTCACCATCAAGAATTGTTACCCCTTACCACTAATTGACAATCTCTTTGATGCTCTGGGAGGAGCCTCCGTCTTCTCCAAGATTGACCTAACTGCAGGTTACAATCAGATTTGTATCAAGGAGGAAGACATCCCCAAGACAGCCTTCCGCACCAAGTATGGTTCCTATAAATGCGTGGCACTAAACTTTGGCATGACCAATGCCCCATCCACCTTTGTAACCTTCATGAACAAAGTGTTTGCACCACACATAGGCAGACACGCCCTTGTGTTCCTGGACAATATCATTGTCTACAGCCCCTTGGTAGAACAGCATCACAAGGACCTGAAAGAAGTCTTTGTGACCCTGGAACAGTACAAACTGCTGGCCAAGCCCTCTAAATGCCAGTTCTTCTGGGAGCAACTACCCTTCTTGGGACACATAGTCTCAAAGGACGGCATCAAACCCAACAGTCAGAAGATACAAGCCATCTGCAAATTGCCACCCCCCAAGGACAAGTCAGAACTACGCACCTTCTTGGGAATGGTGGCCTATGTACAATGCTTCATACCTGACTGTGGCGTCTTGACCGCCCCTTTGTCTGCCATAACAGGCGCCAAGTCCAAGTTTGTATGGACCCCCTAATGTGACCTCTGTTTTAGACACCTCAAGGAAAAACTCACAACAGCTCCCATCTTACAATACCCCAAACGGGATGGAGAATACCAGATGGAAACCAACGCTTCAGATGCATCCATTGGGGGAGTTCTGCAAATTAAGAATAGTGACAGTGACTTCCTGCCTGTAGCCTACAAGTTGCGCAAGCTGACAGATGGCAAGTGTAGATACCCTATCCACGACAAAAAACTACTGGCCATCATACACTGCCTAGTCAAATGGTGCTGTTACCTAGAACAGCAGGAAGAATTCACAGCACTAACCGATCATAAGTTGCTCATCTATTTCAAGACACAGGCAAACTTGTCACGCCACCAAGCGCAGTGGATAGAAATCTTAGAAAGGTTTAACATGCTCATCCAATATAAGCCCGGGGCCAAACTTGCCATGGCAGACGCCCTGTCCCGCCTGTATGTCCGCGCTTCTAGGGGAGAGAATGGGCTTGACCCAGACTGGCCTCTCCTAGTGCTCTGTACAAAAGATGAAGGGTTCCCCGCGGTTACAACCAATATCACCAAAGAAACAGTCATCAAGAATGAGCACCTCTTTGCTGATGTATATGGGACTCTTCACAGAAAGTTGTCAGATGGCATGACCATTCCCTACATCTCCACTCATCAATGAGTCAATACCATTATTTGCTACCACAGAGATCTTGGACATACCAAGAGCCAAAATCTATACAAATTCCTAAAACACAAAGCCTGTTGGCCAACTTTATACCGCAATGTCCAAGAAGTGTTAGAACAGTGCGAGGTCTGCAAAAAGTTTGTCAGAAGCAAAACCCTGCCTAAGTCTGTACTCCCCATTCAAACCCAACTACCGTTCAAGGTATGGGCTCTGGACATTGTGGGCACCATGCCAGGAAAGCACAACGACAAAAAATACATCATTACAGCCATTGATTTTGCGACAAGGTGGCCAGTAGCCCAAGCGGTGAAATTGCACACTGGTAACAACGTCTGACGATTCATTGGCAAAGAAATCATCAGTAAGTTTGGAAAGCCAGAACTCCTGATAACCAATGGGGGCAAAGAATTGACCTCTGAAAACACCAACGTGTACCTTGCCAAAAATGGGGTCAAACACACTGTCACTACACCATATCATCCACAGGCCAATGGACGCGTAGAGCGGTTTAATGGTAGCCTCGTGCAAGCCCAAGCCAAACTCACTGCCAGGAGACCTGAAGACTGTTATAAGCAGCTACCAACTGCGTTACTTGTGTGCCAAACCCAAGTGAACAGATCCACAGAGAAAAGCCTGTTTGAACTGGTATACAGCACACAGCCTAATATCATTCAAGCATTGACAGGACCCAAACTGGAAATCCCAAGTCAAGTCCCCCCTTGTTCTGATCCTCAAGTAATAGAGGCCAACAGCAAACAAGCAGCCAAAAAAAAGAAACGCTTACAAAAGAACCTCATTCCCATCTGTCAAAAACATGAAGTCAGGGACAAAGTCTGGGTCATGAACGTCAACAAGAGCAAACTACAACCCGAAAAAGTAGGGCCAGCAATAATCCTAAAGGTAAACAACAATAACACTTACCTTGTGCAAGGGCTCGGGAAATGCAAGCAAGACAAGATGCTACACCACAACTGCCTACAACCTTGCAAAGCGAGACAAAAGCAACGAGAAACTGCCCTGCCTGCCACCAAACAATAACTGGTTCAATATGGCGCCCGGGCTCCTGACAACCTCCCCAACAACCTGCCTCCTGAGGAGGCCGACTTTCAGCCGGGGGGTGTCAAAACCGCAGGCTTGACCCACCAGCAAGGTTCTAACCAAGAGGGTTTGTGACCCGCAACCCGATTACCCAGCCACTTAAAGCCAGACCCAGAAGTCAACTTGGATTACCAAATCAATCAACCTGAACAAATGATGATCCCTTACAGTGGATACCTCAATTTGGCGCTTGACTCATTAGCAGGATCAAGCCACCCCCTCTTCCATCCAGCTGTGTGATCACCAATCATGTTCCTTCTATTCATTGATTCACAATAGCTATATAATCACTATCTCACAATAAAGATTATTATCAATCCTCTAAATATTTTCCCCTTGTAACTCTGCTAAAACAGCACAGTTATGACATTAAGTATGCTGTGGTGTGTTTTTAACTAGGTATGCTTAAAGTATCTGTTCTGGTGTTGATTTAGAGAAGTGTTTTTGAAAAGGTTGTCAATTAAAGTAAGGTAGTCAGGGAAGGAATCCCTGACATGGGGTCCTGTAGTTGGAACTTTGTTGTTGGTGCTGCCCAATGTTAATTTTGCGCCAGCCAATTTTGAAGCTCCCCCATTCTGGAAACTGAAAATTGTGTTGCCTCCCAATGTCCAGAATTTTATTCTGAAGACTTGTTGATGTTGTCTCAGGCCATTTATCTTGGGCTACTTTGGTTAGTATTAATTGTTCTGCTTAATCCTGGTATTACAATCGGAAATTTTATAAAAAGATATTTGAAGCCACGTTGGTGGTTAATCATTAATTCTATGTGGATTTGGGTGGTGATTCCCCATCACTTAGAAACAGCTTCATACTATCCCATGATTTCCGTCACATTACTCAACTCTTCTAAATCTGAGTTTTTGGAAGCAGTTTATCATGAATTCATGTTTCTTTTCTCCTTCTCTGTTGAGATATCTGCGTTTACCATGTTTATTTGCATCAGTTCATTTCTGAGTATTCAGTTTGGGCTTTTCTTTAATTTGTGGTTTCCATCTCCAGTTGCAGTTGTTGAGACTGGATCTTCTGTTTCCTATTTCCGTTGTGTCATGTCATTTTGGTGTCTGGATTATTTTCCTGCTCCACCCACTGATGAGATTTTGGGTGAAGTTTTGTCAGCATTACCATTCTATTCCGGTTCAAGCCTTAGTCACAAATCCCAAGTTTACCATGTGATGACAAAGGTTTCTGAGGATGCTTATGAATGGCTGTTCTCCGCGGTGGAGCGCAATCCACATGTTTTAACTGAAAGTGTATCTCTATACCCTTTGTTAAAAAATTTGTGTGTATCTATTGAGGAGCTCAAAGTATATCATGAGTTGTACCCCTTCCAACAGGGTACTACTCCACTATTGGTATTCCTTCCTTGGTTTCTAGCCTACTGCTGTACTGTCAATGTTCCCAAGGTGAATAAACTCTCAGCGTTTTGGTTAGCAGTTGACCAGAATGCCCAGGATTTGGCGGTTTGGGATTACCTGTTAACCACAACTGAGGCCCTGGTAAGCTGAATTCTTTATCTGGTCTCAAATCCGTCCACTTCCAAGCAAGGTACGTTGGCAATTGAGGACAAACCCGCTGCGCGCTCCTGGTTTTCTGGTCCTTGCTCTGTGGTAGTTCCTTTCAACCAAAGTCAGGATTGTTCTCCCTCTAGCCCGTCTCAGTTGCAATTGGCGGTGGCAAACTAACCTTACAATGTAAAGGAGACCCCAGTAGTGTCCGGTCCTGATATTTCCTTGGCAATGCTTCAGCACGTCATACCTGCAAAGCCTTCCGTGGTTACCTCCAAAGAGTTGCCCCTTGTTCCCTTTGATTGTGATCAACCCGTTCTTCCAGCTGCTGTCCAAGAAACAATTGAGCTTTACTTCCAGGAGAATTCTGCCTCCTTAGCTGCTGTCTGTACTGCCAAAGAAAAGCAGGACCCTGCCAAGATTTCCACTTTTGCTGCAAATAAATCTACACATGGTTACTTCTTGTTTTATGGTAGCATTGATAACAGTCAAACTATCTATCAGCCATCCATTGTTGAATACAGGTGCTTCCAAGAACTTCATGAGTGTAGAGACTGCCAACTTGCTACAACTCAAGTATCACCCTGGAATGCTTTTTAGGGGTGGAAACTGCCAAATGTTTCCCTCTTTCCAGCTGAAGAAGCCAGTAACATTTGTAGTTGTGGGTCTGTCTTTTACCGTGAAGTTCTCTGTTTTCTCTTCCCTTATGTATCCTATCATTTTGGGTGTGGGTTGGTGGAGAGATCATAATGTATCCACCTTACTGAAAGAAAATGCGTTACAGGTGGAACACTCTTTGGGCATATCTATTTGTATTCTGCTGTTAGGAATGTCTGAAATAGAGCAATCCTCTCAGACTATTCAATTGGTTCCTGTCCCTGTCCCTGCAAGTTTGTATTTACCTGCATGTTTACTACCCTGGTCTGCGGCATTTGACGCCACCAGAGGCAAAGTCCTTCCCAAGCACACTCAGTTTGACTTTGACTTTAAAGTTACTGTTGATCTGATTTGCATTGTATCTCATATTTACCCTTTAACCTTGAAGGAAGACGCATGTTTGGAAGAATGGACTCATGAAATGTTGGCAAAAGGCTACATTTTTAAGAAGGCTTTGTCAATTTGCTCCACGTTGTTGTTTGTTCAAAAGGCTGATGGGTCTCTTTGTCCTTGTGTTGACTACGGGAACTTTAATAACATCACAATCCCTGATCCCTACCCTTTACCTCTTGAAGCACAGATCTCTAGGTGTGTTGAGAAGGCTAAGGTATTCTCAAAACTTGATCTGTCAAATGCTTTCAATCAAATCAGGATTGCAGAAGGAATGAAATGGTTAACAGCATTCCAAAACAAGAAGGGTATCTTTCAGTTCCGGGTAATGCCTTTTGGATTAAATAATGCTCCAGCTTGCTTTCAGCAACTAAAGATTCTGTCTTGGGGGATCTCCTGGGTATATGTACCATTGTGTATATGGATGATATCTTGGTGTTCTCTCCAGATGAGGAGTCACATAAGGCCCACCTGTTAGCAGTTGTAGAGCACATTCTCCAGGCAAACTTGATCATTAAAAGTAGTAAGTGTGAATTCTTTAAACATAAGGTTACTTTTCTGGGTAATATTATCTTTGAGGATGGCCACACCATTGCCCCTGACAAGGAAGCTGCTGTTTGAGAGTATGCTACGCCTGTGACAGTATCCCAACTCTGTAGTTTCTTGAGTACCTGTATGTTCTTAAAGAAATTCACCCCTCACCTTTCTGAAGTGGCCGCCCCTTTATATTCAGCTAGTGGAAAGACAACTTTGGTCTGGACACCTGAGTGCGCAAGTGCTTTCTCAGCAATCAAGGCTCTTTTTTTGTTGTCACCTGTGTTGAGACATATGGATCTTGAGTTTCATTTTGTGGTTTCCACAGATGCATCTAATAACTCTGTGACTGGTGTGTTGTTGCAGACTGCTGGCAATGGGATTGAGAGACCAGTAGGGTATTTCTCTTGGAAGATGGAGGCTTGTGAACACAATTACATGATTTACAACAAGGAATTGTTTGCTGTTGTGGAATTTTTAAAGCATTGGCATCACCATCTCATGTTGGCATGTCATTAATTTGTAGTAAGAATTGACCACAAAGCTCTTCTGTATTATTGATAACCCAGGGTTTTGTCAGGTTGTCAATCCAGATGGCATGGTGACCTGACAAGATACAAGTTCCTCTAGGAGTTTATTAAGGGATCTGACAATCACTTGGCCAATAGCTAAGCAGGAATCCTTCCCATCTCCCAGATGCTAGTATGGAACAAAGTTTAACACACATACTATGATTCCAGATGGGGCTGTGGTGCCTTTTGTATTGCCTCCACCTGCTACGCTGGCCACCATGTCCTTAACTGAGGGCGCAGACCTGGACTTATATTCCAAATTTAAGTTCCTGCAACCTTTGTCCAAAGGTTATAATAGGCTATTTGAGCTAGCATGTGCAAACCCAGTGGGTCAGCCTCAGGGTTATCATAAGATAGATCCAGTCCTATATCATCAAGGTTGCTTGTGGGTTCCAGAAGGAACTATTTGGGACAAAATCATGGAGACTAATCACGCCTGTCTAACGGCAGGCCACCCAGGGAAAACCAAAATGGTGGAACTAATCTGCCGCCAGTTTTCCTGGAAAGGTTTGACTGTGCAGGTAGCAGCTTTTATTTGTGATTGTCTGGATTGTGTTTGATCCAAAGCAAGCTGGAACAAGACTACAGGTTTATTGGTTACACTTCAGCCTGCTGCAGGACCCTGGACGTCTGTGTTGGTGGATTTATTGATGAACTGCCCAATTCCAATGGGTTAAACACAATCATGGTGGTGGTAGATTGCTTCACAAAAATGGCACACTTATTACCTTGCTCAAACACAATTACTTCAGTGGAAACAGCTAAGTTGTTTGTGAATAGAATCTTCTTCTTACATGGCATTCCAATGGAGATTGTGAGTGACCAAGGGCCACAATTCATTGCTCAGTTCTGGGAAGCTTTCACTGGGAGTCTAGGTAGCAAATTGTGCCATTCCACAGCTTTCCACCCCCAATCTGATGGACAAACAGAGAGGGTGAACCAAATTTTAGAGGTCCACCTACATTGCTACACTAATGTGCAACAAGATGACTGGTGCAATAATCTATCCATGGCAGAGTTCACATATAATAACGCCCCTCACACGACAACTCAAGTATTGCCCTTCTATGCCAGTGTGGGTTAAAACCCTTCTTCCAATATGGGTCCTCATTTGGTTAGCAACATGGAAGCTGTGACTAATTAGGCTGCTGCATTGAAGCAGGTTCATCAGGAGCTCCAGGTTACTCTTGCCACTGCTGTGACAACTTACAAGGAATACGCAGATTGCAAGCGCATGGAAGGTCCAACTTACAGGCCAAGTAATCTAGTCATGGTTGATGCTCACAATATGAAACTTAAGGCTCCCTGTCATAAGTTAGGGCCTAAGCAAGTTGGTCCCTTCAAAGTTGAACATCAAATTGGTCCCTCTGCATATTGCCTAGATTTACCCCTGGCTTTGAAGATTTTCTGCACCTTTCATGAATGCCTTCTTACTACCTTTAAGGGTATGGAGACTCCTTCTTCCCAAACTATTCTTGTGGAAGGGAAACCTGAGTATGAGTTAAATTGTATTCTGGCTTCCTGTAGGAATTGAAGCTGTTTGGAATATTTGGTTTCATGGAAGGGTTATCCTGATTCTAAAAACTCTTGGATTCCCCACTATGATTGTTCCAATTCCCCAGATCAGATTCACAAGTTCTACAAGCGCAATCCCACTGCTATTGGCCATCCTGAAATTACCTTAGCCACAATGAAACTCCCACCTGCCCACAAGAATTTCTCCTTATTCCATCTCCCAGATGGTGGTATTGTGCCCAGGGCTAAAGCAGATGGTAATGTCACGGTAGGTTCCATCATGCCGGTAATTATCTGTCCAAGCAGGAAGGCTAAAAAGCCGGGAAACCTTTATCAAAATTGACCAACTTAACGGATTTAAATCAAACAGTTGATTAGAAATGGGTTACAGCTGCTCCAGTCTATCAACTGAAACCAATTTCTCCTTGAAAATTGACGTTGATAAATTGGCGTAATTTGAGGGTCACCCGATATGAGCTTGTTAATCAGTATGGTTGTCAGAAATTGATCACACACGGGTTCTTTGCAACCTGGACCAGATACTCACTTGACAATGTAGAAGAAATAGGAGTTCAAGACTCAGGTGGTATTGCTTAGTCAATTTTCTGATATATATTGAATAATTTTCACTGTTTTAACTCTAAGAGTTGAGTCCTCCCAAAAATTTACTCAATAAAAATCATATATCCCTTGTTCTAATTTACTTTTCAAAATGCATCATGTGGTTGGGTTGTTATGCTATATTCTGTACAACCTGATTCTTAACAAAATCATCTCTGGAAGATGAGGTCCTGCAGTTGGAACTTTGTTGTTGGTGCTGCCCAATGTTAATTTTGCGCCAGCCAATTTTGAAGCTCCCCCATTCTGGAAACTGGAAATTGTGTTGTCTCCCAATATCCAGAATTTTATTATGAAGATTTGTTGATGTTGTCTCAGGCCATTTATCTTGGGCTACTTTGGTTAGGACTAATTGTTCTACTTAATCCTGGAGTTACAATTGGAAATTTCACAAAAAAATATCTGAAGCCACATTGGTGGTTAATCATTAATTCTATGTGGATTTGGGTGGTAATTCCCCATCACTTAGAAACGGCTTCATACCATCCCGCAATTTCCATCACACAGTGGGTCTTCTGGAAGTGTGATACTGCCTTGGCATCCTTGCCTTTTAAAGGGAACTGAGCTTTATTATCACCTCAGCTGGTCTAGGGATGCTTTCACTGTCTTATAATAACCATCCCTGGATACTCTTTCTAACCTTTTCAGGTACCAATATAGGGCTACCTTACTAGCACCCCAAGGGGAAACCTAACCCCAAACCACCTTGTTTGAGGGGAACCCCAACCATCACAGCTGGGAAAACAAGCAAAACAACAAGACAATCTCTCTCAGAAACCTGTTCTTCACTTTGACAGCCTCCACCCACACCTGCAAGTAAGGTCTGGATGTGGATCCTTGCCCTAACTGTTACTAATCACTGGTATATAAATCCATGTGGGATTGGTGTTTCTGGTGAATATTGTTGGATACTGCCCATTCCAGCCAAGCCTATGTGGATATCATCATGGATTGTCATGTTTATCTTGTGCCTATATTGGCCTAAACAAGGCAGGGAGTTCCCTGCTCTTCAATATCAATAAATCTTATCCCCCTCCTCAATCAGAGCTAGATGTATACAGCTGAGAAGGGATTCAAGAGCAGTGGACCACATTGTCCCTTGGCCAGATCCCATACCTATTCTGTGGTAGCGCTTCTTGGTGGCTGTGGGATGGATAGCACCTTCTGATAAAGTTCTTATGGTAGCTGGCATCTTCTATTTTCTCCAGACCGGCACAGGATATGGAATAGTCAAAGGTTGTGGCATTACCAACATTGTGACGCTTGGTGATGTGGTCTGCATAAGTTGGAGCTGGCCTGTTCAGAATTTTCCTGATTGCTAAGACCATCCCCCACCAACGTGGTACTTTTCTACAGGGCCTCTGAGGTCAACTCACGGGATTCATTACCAGAAGGGCCCAGAAGGCTGTGAGAAGAGAGGTGCTAACTAATAGCACTTATGGGAGGAGGCAAAAGGGGATCTGTCTTGTATACTTGATAGGAGGATGGAGGATAGAGGCAGGAGGGTGTGTTCTGGCAAGGAACACAGATAGGTTATAGCACTTACTGTAGTGCAACACTATCTAAGAAATACATTAATCTATATCTGTGAAGATATTGGTAGAGTATCTTTAGTACATACCACAGTACAGATAACTCATAGAAATAATGTTATTCTATAACATAGGTTATGGGGGAACAGACAGGGCTGTCTGGACCTTGCTCTTCCTATCAGAAGAATGGGAGGCAGCAGGTATAAACCAAGATTTCCTAAGTCACAAGAGGAGAAAGAAGGAAATCACTTGTGGTTGGGCCTGGGACACTAGTTTGATAGGGATGTTAGTGTAGCAGGAGGATCTTCCTGTAACCTTTGGTCCCTGCAACAGGAATATCAGGAGCTTCCAGAGGAAGGGCCTGGTTAAAGGACACTATCTAAACAACATAAATGTGCAGCCAAGTTCAAACCACAATATATAGCAACAGGTAGAGATAAAAGAGGGTCATTTTTATTGATGAATGATGGGGAATGAGTACTAGAGATAACCAGGGCAATTGTGACATAAGAGGGTTTACAGGGATAAAACATAAGACAGAGGATCATAATGACTGAAGCCCAATGCAGGGGTTCACCAGATATGTACAGGATATGACCTTGTATTCTATCTTCTCTTAGTCAGAGGTATTATATGTATCATTAGGTTGATCTATTAGGAAGTAGAATGTTGGGAATATATCATATTGCTTTATGGCATCACAACCAAGCCACTATCTCTCATACTGTCCAGTGTGACTTCTCTTCTTATGTCCATATTTTCTTTCTCTTAATCCAATTGAGGAGGTGTTAAGATAGATTAAGTGCAGGTTAAAATAGGGCCTTCCTCAGGATCCAGAATATCTATTCAAGACCTGGGAGGCAGCCAGTACATAATGCCACCTGATACTGTGGTATAAGTTCACAGCCATTCTTAGAAAGTTATACATAAAGCCCTTGCTTAGATCCAATTGTATAAAAAAGTGTTTTGGGCTTCAATAAACTTCTTGAATGTATATATTTTTACCAATTGAAATATAGATCATGCTGCTAAATCTATTAGTTTAGCAACAGTTTAAATAATATTATTTAATGTAGGAGAATGAAACTGTAAGGTCTTGCCCATAATGGCGCAAGGTTATAAACTAGGGCGTGCAAGGCATTAGGATTCAAATTTTAAAGATATAGAAACATAGGAACTGTCTGTAAGATAATCTTACAGAACCCTGCTAAAAACCTATATTGTGTTACAAAAGGAGTGATTGAGTGTAAAAACCCTAAGCAAATAAGATAAAACAAAGTATTTAATAGTGAACAATTTGTAACTAAGGGAATGTCAATATTAGGATATTCTCCATCTGCAAATTGGTACATATAACTATTGAACGCTTCTTTAAGGGAAAACAAGGGATACAACAAGCCTAAGGCTTGTTGTCTTACAAGTTCCATCTGTTTAAAAGAAAGGAAAAACTAAACTTTGAAATGAAACTAATAAAAATGTATAAATTCTTAAAAATTAAGATCTCAAGTTAAATTTGGATAAAATTGAAGGGGAAGAAATCACTTAGAATTTTGGCTTAAAGCCTACTCTTCAAAAGCTTTTTATTTATAGTATAAAAAGCCTTTTTGGTTGGATGTTATAGTCAAGGAGCAGCAGCCAAGAACAGGAGCAAGCTGGAGAAAGTTGGGAAAACCAGAACCAGAAAAGGGGAAACAGAAGCCAGTACTATACGCTGATCAGTATGTTGAAGCTGGGGAGAGATTGACAAAGACGTAAGCGGTAAAATGAAAGGTAAAGATAGATGAAAATTATTCTAACTTAAAGTAGAAATATATGTGGATAATTAATTGGCGGTTAGAGCAACAACAAAAACAACAATTCAAACGCAAATCACAAAAAACAAAGGTAAGAGTACTTTAAAATACTAAATTATTAACAATTTAACCTAAATTTTGGATATTAATAAATAACCCCAAATATAAGTAAAAAGTGAAAAATAACTTAATTATCTCAAGAAGCCTGCCCTTTGGGGCAGGGCATGACAGAAACCAACAACCCTTGCCTGCTGGCTATCTTATGGTTGCTTTCTGGAGCCACTGTAAAGGTTTATCTATAGGCTGATAACTGGGTTGACTTTATTAAAGCATAGAATCACCAATTACAAAAAGATTAAATGAATAATGTGCAGATGATATAGCAAAAGGCTTTAAATTATTAAAAAAAGTTTTATTGCCTATATCTTAAAAATTTGGGCATAGCTTATGTAACGTTACTCCCCTTTGGCCTTGGATAGTTATGTTTCCCCCTGATAATAAAAAAACTCCCCAGAATCCTGCCAACCCCTTGAATGCAATGAATGATCTGGATCATAAAATTGATGAGAGGTTTTTGTTAGTTTACCCTTCCAAAGCTCTTGAAAACCTAGCCCCAACCTGGGAAGAAACCCTGTTTAGTTTGGATTGCTTATTAGCATGAGCTTGGCTTCATTTGAAGGTCGTTTGGTTTGGCCATTCATCTGGCTCCACATTAGGCCCTCATTTGATTTCAGATCTAAAGAATTCCCCTACTAACCTACCCAGATATTCAAGCCCAATCAGAACCATCTAAACCAACAAGTTGCAACACTTCTAACCCTTTTGATTCAGAGTTAAAACATTGATACTACAACCAATCACTCCCAACTTAAATTTGGTACCCCCTTAACGGGGACCTTATTCCTAAAAGCTTTGCCTTAAAAGGTGCATGATGTCTCCCTTTGTCCTTGCTTTCCAAGTTTGGATATTAAAAGTATCAAGTATAATAAACGAGATAATGGGGAAAATTAAGAAGCAAATGATACTTTATTGGATATGAGTTTAAAGTATTATATAGTATCATGGGAAGCCTCATACCATCCATGTAAGTATGGCAGTCACAAGTCTTGTCCAAGTAGTGTTCTGCTTAGAGCTCAAAAGATTTGATCCCTGTAATAGATGGATAATTGATAAGAGCACCACCAACTAAATGATTAGTCAGGGAATCATTCATGGAATTACTTTCCCAAGAGGTAGTAATTGAAGATGTTGCAACATCTCCCCCTGGGGTGCTGGAAGGTGAAACCTTAGGAATTTTCTTGAGAGTGCTGGAGATTTAGGATTGGTATTGATCCAGTTTTGTGTTGGAGACAGAAAGTTGAGAGTTATGAAGTGCTGTTCTTGCTTTGCACAGGAAGAGTCTGTCATGGTGCATACACTTGAGTTCTGTACAAATGTCAATTCCTTTAACAAGGTAAGTGTTGTTTGGTTTGACTTCTATGACAATCCCTGGTCCTTGTAACCCTGGGTCCAATCTTTGTACATCATGATTAACAACCCAAATCTTGTCCCCAACTTGAATTTTTTCCTGCTGTAAGGGGATAGCTTCTCTCTCAATCCTTTCTTTTTCCTTGTTTTTTGGTTTTTCTGGTGTGTTGTCGTCAGGGACATTGTTGTCTGGTAATTTCTTAGGCAGAGTAAATTTGACCCTAGCCTAGTACTGAAAATGGCAGGTTTGTGCCCATAGAAAAGTTTTTACAGGCTTTTTCCTGTGTTGCGGTTGACTCGTGTTCTGCATACTATAAGTGCTGTTGGGAGCATGACAGCCCAAAGTTTTGGGTCGTTGGCAGACAGTTTACTGAGAGATTCCACAAGGAAACCATTTAGTCTTTCAATTCTTCTGTTTCCTTGTGGGTGATAGGGGCTAGCAATGGTGTGTTTTATTTCATTTTTAGTGAGGTAGATATTGGTGTCAATAGCCTTAAGTTTGGTTCCTCCATCTTTGATTAGGAGTTTAGGTTTACCAAACTTAGCTATGATTTCTTCACCAATAAAGTTATTCCTTTATGTTCTTTTGTAGCTTGTGCTACAGGCCACCTAGTTGCATAGTTGGAAGCTGTGATAATGTACTTTTTGCCTCTGTTATTGCTGGGCAATGGTCCCACAATATCCAGTGACCACACCTTGAAAGATTGTGTGACTGATACTGGTATCACTGATTTGGGGGGTGCCTTGGAACAGGCATACTTTTCAAAAACTTTTCATTGCTCTAGTACTTCTTTGATGTTGTCCAGCATGTTGGTCCACCAGTATCATGGTTGAGATATTCATTTAGAATCCTCTACGGTGTGTCCCAGATCTCTGTGGTATCAAAGGATTGTGTCAATCTTTTGTGTTGACGGAACGTAGGGTACAGTATTGCCACTTGGTAGTATGTGGTGTAGAGTACTATATACGTTTTTGAACAGATGTTTGTTCTTGAGGACTTTCTCTTGGATGTCCATTGGCATGCCAGGTGGAAACCCCTCATGGAGGTCTCCTATTATTAACATGAGCCAATCAGGGCCTCCCTCAGTGCATAGTAGGTGTCCATGGTATAGCCTTAACAGGGCATCTGCAGTAAGCATTTCCTTGCCTGGTGTATACCTTATTATTATGATGTACCTTTGTATGAGGCTCATCCATTGAGCTTGTTGTCTATATAGGTAAGGTTGAGTCTTAAAGAATACCAATGACTTGTGGTTGGTTAGCACTTTGAATATCTGTGCACCTTCCTGATAGCATTGCCATTTTATTAGACAGTGAACAATGGCTATCAGTTACTTGTCATACATGGGTTATCTTTGACACTGTCAGACAGATTTCTTGATTCATGGGCTATAGGGAGAAAGTTCTTTTCTGCAGTTTGAATTTGGATTACTCTTCTTATTGCATAGCTGTAGAGTCAGTTTCTAATTTGTATACTCCTTCAGAATCAGTATATTGTAAGATAAGGGTGGTAACCATTTTCTCTTTTAATTGTTTAAAGTGTTGTTCTCTCAATGGTGTCTATATGAACTTTGTCATTTTGCCTGTGACCACAGATAAGGGAGCAGTCAAGACACCCTTGTCAGAGATAAATCTCCTGAAATAGGCAACCATTCCCAGAAATTTACAAAGTTTACTTTTATTGCGCGGTGCTGGCATATCAGTTATGGCTCTTTTTTTCTCTAGGGCAGGTTTAACCCTGTTTTTGCTGATAATATGACCTAAGAATGGAGGCTCAGTTGAAAAAAGTTGCATTTAGAGGGCTTGGCTATGGGTTGGTTATCTTGTAGGGTGTGAAGGACCAGGCAGATCTCTTTCCAGTGTTGTTTTAGGGTTTGGCTGTATATGATTATGTTGTCAAGATAGACAATAGCCCTTTTTATGATGTTATCTTAAAATACTTTGTTCAATAAGGTCTCAAAGGTACTGGGACCATTTTCATATCAAAGTTGAGAACCACACATTCAAACAAGCTATATTTAGTTTGGAATGCTGTTTTTGGGATGTCTTCTGGTTTAACATGGATTTGATGGTATCCTGCTGCTAAATCAATTTTTGTGAAGAACTGGGACCCCCCACGGTGTCAAAGAGGTCGTCAATCAGGAGAAGGGGATACATGTTTCTTAATTGTGACCTTGTTGAGCGCTCTGTAATCAGTGACCAGGCACAATTCTCTATCTTCCTTTGCTACAAAAAAGACTACCACACCAAAAGGGGATTTGTGTGGTCAAATGAGTTCCTTTTCTATGGCTTTGTCCAGATAGGCTTTTATGGCAGTATCTTATTGTGGTGCTAGGCAATAGATGGGGCGTGCTTTTGACACACTTCCTTTGAGATCAATTTTGTGTTGAATACCTCTGTCAGGTGGTATTCCTGGTAGTTTTTCTTGGAAAACAGAAGAAAATTCTTAGATTAGCTGTTGTTGTATCTGGTCCTGTTCAAGTGAGGTTTCTACATTCTTAAAATGTTAAAATCTCATAAGTGCAGGTGTACCAATTAATTTTGCTAGAGTCCTTTTTCTCTTCTGTATTGGTAATCTTTACAAACACATGGTCCCTCATGAGCGTGACAAGATGAGTTGGGTTTACATGATGATGTACTTCTCCTCATTGTATGGTGAGGTAGCACTTTACTAGTTGATGTGAGGTTTTGTCTTTTTTGTCCAATCTAGGCCAAGTACTACACCTTGCTTAGGGATCAGGATGATGGGGCCACCAAGGATAGTTTGCATGTTCCCTATTTGTGCCCAGAAAGGTTTTGCCTCCCTGATGAATGGTGTGCTCCTGTTGTCTGCCACAACAACTTAATTTACATTACTCTTGACTGTGGGTAGTTTCATGAGATTGGCAAAATTTTTGTCAATGAGGATTGGTCCACCCCAGTTTTAAATAGTGCTGTGCCATAATCTTTGCAAAAGTGGAAATGGTAAGTGAGAATTTTATTTTCAGTTTGGATGACAAACAGTATAGGATTGCTGGAGGGTACTTTGATCATGGTAATTGAGTTCACGTCTTGGTTGCTGTATGAGTCTTGTAAAGTGGGGGAGGGTGGCTCACCTAAGCACTCCTCTGAGCTTTTCCCTCTTTGGCTGTGTTATTAATACTCATCTGGTTTAACTGAGTTGTACAATTTCTGCCTTGAGGGTGAGAGTTGTTGACTTGGTTTGTTTGTTGGGTTGAGTATCCTTCTTTGCTGTGCAACTCTCTTTCCATTTGTTGATTACATGCAGGTTGCTCAATTTCTGTGTGGCTCATTTTTCTTCCAAGAACACGTATTGGAGGTTTTGCAACAGCTCATATCAAACTGGCGTCTGATGTGTGTAGGGAGGCCATTTTAGAAGTCCAGTTGTGGTCCAGTCTCATCAATATTGATGGTGTTGGGAGCTCAATCATGTATGACTTCATATGCTGCAATGTCTCCTTGATAGTTCCTGTTATCTTGAAGGTTCTGAGATCTGTCATAATCACAACATCAGAATAATTTATGGCAAACTTTTCCAGGAAGGTGTTCTTGAACATGTCTCAGTCTTTGTTGTGACCAGGGTGTTGGTCGAACCATTTGCTTACAAAGCGGAAGACAGCCCCAGTAACACATAAAGCAATTTCACATGCCCAGAATCTTTGGGGATATACTGATTGTGTAACTTGTTTTGTGTGCTTTGAATCTAGAGGTTGGAATTTTCACGGGGTAATCCTGAGAATATTCTGATTTCTGCTGAACATAGGCGTTGAAATACAATATTGGGTATTTTGGTTGTTTCAGGGATTGGAGGTGGATTCAGGACCCCTTGAGTACTAAGAAAGCTGTACGGTTTTGTTGGTATGAGGATATTGTTGAAGACAGTAAATCCTGTGGGGACGCCCTGACCTTCTTCATATTGTCTCCAGATGGTGGGGAGTGTCATCTGCTGGGTTCTTTTCTTTGGAGGATTTTTTTTCTTTGAGTTGTGTAGGTGTGGATAACCTACCTGTGCTACCACTGTCAAGTATATACTTCTGGGAAGTATAATAGATGAGATAAGAGGAAAATTAAGAAGAGAATGATACTTTATTTGATGAGTTTAAAGTATTATATAGTATCATGGGAAGCCTCATACCGTCCATGTAAGTATGGCAGTCACAAGGCTTGTCCAAGTAGTGTTCTGCTTAGAGCTCAAAAGATTTGATCCCTGTAATAGATGAGCAATTGATAAGGGTGATACCGACTTAATGATTAGTCAGGGAATCATCCAGGCAATTACTTTCCTGAGAGGGAGTAATTGAAGATGTTGCGACATTGGGAGATATTTTTATTTAATCAATCCTAAAGGCCAAAGTTATGATGTTTCCAGGTAATAATGAAATTTGGTGAAAAAAGTAAAAAAATGCTGTTTTTCTTTTAAAGCACTATGGTGGAAAGGGTTGGCTTACTATTAAGTAAAGCTTGCTCACCACTAAGCTGCTTTGCAAATGAATCTCTAAAATTAGAATTCATGCAATTTAATATGCTTTGCCCAAAACTTTTGCATAACAAAGAAAATCAAGAAAGAGAAAGATGAAACAAAAGGTACTCAGCAAAGCTTATAACAATGTATTTTTGCTATGAATTTAAAAGTAAAGATGTTTCAGAAGAAAAATCGAGCTTACAGGACTTACTCAATAGGGTTGAAAATAAGGTCTAAACCATAAGGGCTAAGAAGGCCAAAGGAATCAATTTTGGGTGAATTGATGGTTTGGCCAATGGGGCCCGGCTGGAAGTTGAAACTTTGAAGCAATAAAGAAACAGCTACGCGCATTTCCATCATCGCAAAGTTTTTACCAATACCTTAACCATATTAGACTATGGCAACTTAAAAACTTACACATCCTTGCACCTTTGCCGAATGCTATCCATTGATTAAGATGAAGCGATTGAGGTTGCAAGAAACGATCTGGGTTGAATAAATAGGGGTTGGGGTAAGTTTCCAAGTCATGATGAAGCCTCCACATATCTAAGCTGACAAAGGTGTCTTCTGGGATAAGGGTGCCATCAGATAAAGTCTGGGACTCACAGCAATAGCGACGCAGCTGAACTACGAGAGTAACAATCCGCATACTTTCATATATTATGCAATCGATATACTGCAGTCTTTTAAGGTCTTCTGCAGTGGGGGTTCGAACTTCATCAATAATGGTATTTACTTCATTGCGTGCTCTTTCCTGTATGTCTTGGTGCTTGGCCAGGTAGAAGAGAATTATAGAGAGGGTACTAGCTGTAGTATCATGGCCAGCAAAGAAAAAGACAACCAAATCATTGATTACATCCTCTTCAGTAAATTCGACATTTTTATCAATAGTCATGGCTTTGATCATAAGGGAGAGTAAATCCTTATTTTCTTCATTAACATTGGTTACACGTTCCAGAATTATATTTTTCAAAAAGCATCTGAACTCCTGACTTTTCTGATGATAGACCTTGCGAGAAGGTATCCAGTCCTCAAGGAAAGGAAAGATCAAGTAAATAGGATTAAACATTGCTTTGGTAACATCATCGTATAATTCAAGGACAGGATTGCCCTTTTCTGCGACGGCTCCAAATTCATAGCTGAACAATCCTTTGCCTAGAGCATCTAAAGTAAGGCGCTGAAATAAATCTAGTATCTGAAGTGGCTTTCCTTGAGAAGATTCAATCAGCGAGATCAGATCTTTTGTACATTCACCAAAAGTAACAGGTGAAAAAGAGGCCTTGAATGCGGGGTTAGCCACCTGGCGATGACGGCGCCAGTCAGACCCATCCGCCATCAGCAGATTAGAATATCCTAGGGTTTTTCGGAGAAGCAATACATTTAAATAGTCATCGCCAGCACGCCGCTTTAAAAAGTTGTCTTCTTTAAATAGTATCTCTCTGATCAGTTGTGCATCACTTAGTATGAGTTCCCACTGTCCTAGTCTCCATATTCGTACCATATCTTTTTTAGCAAGTGCCGGCTTGAGGGTATTTTCGAAATACGTTTGATAGTCTTCCCCTTTGATTAAAGAGATCAAGGTTTTCAACAGAGATATTTCAGGGATGCTCTTCAATTCGGTTGGGACCAGAAACAAAGTATATAGTTTATATATTAAAGGCACTAAGACAGCAGCTAAAAGCCAAAATGTGAGGAACAAATAGTTAGTCAAAGAAAACATAATAACAAAACAACTTCTAACGGAAGTAAGAAGTGGGAATTTTTGTGGGTAGGGATTTCTGGACAACCATCAGCATTTAAACTGTACAGTGCATTTATAACCTGCTGAGATAAATGAAATCATCTCAGTCTAAAAACTTAAATCAAAAATCAAGGAGTTTATATTAAATTACAATAGATTTGGACCCACTTTGATTGGTTTCTAGACTGAGATGATTTCATTTATCCCAGCAGGCTATAAAACTATTGTATGTATGTTGGCTGTCTGCAAATCAACAGTTGAAATTAATTTTATATCCATGTCAACACACTAGAAAACTCTAGAATAAGTTTCTTCCCATGTAGCCTACTGGATATCAACACTTTTTTAACAAGCAAATAATCAAATGCTGAACAGTTTACTTAGTAAAAATTAAGCTCCAAAGAAGATTTTAGTGCAATATGATCATGCAGAATCCAGAAATAAAATATAATAAAAAATGATGCAAAATAATTGAAAAGTTAATAAAATACACTTCAAGAATAATTTACTATGAATTTAACTATTTTTACTATAAAATAAATTTATTTACCATATAAAATGTGTTTAAATTATTTTCCGAAAAAAACTTAATACAAATTAAGTATATTAAATAAAAATAAAGATAAATTGTCAGGAATGACAATTTGGATGCTCCTAAATCTCAAAATACGGAACCAGAGTCAAACCCTGGACAAAACATTTTGCGGACTGCCAGACTCATAGGCTGGGAACACAACAACCCGCTACTAAATAAAGAAGTTGTTACCAGCCTGCCAGGACCTGAACCCTTAGCTGTCCCGCAGGATTCTGCAAGTGAACCGCCAGTGCGAGATGCCAAGAATTCTCCCGAGGTGCCAACGCCTGACACTGGCGGTTTGCCCGGTGAAATAGACAAATATCCCCCTGGGAATTATTTCGAACTCTCCCAAAGTCCCAGGGAAGGCACTGAACCCAAAGAGGCACCCAACACTCAAATTGATAAACAGAAGGATTCGAAGTCTTCTCACCCCAAAGCGGCCAGTGGCAAACTGCCAGTGCCGAGTGCCACACTGCCATCTGAGACACCTGATGCCAACCCGCCCAAGTCCAGAAAACCCAACCAAGAAGTGAAGCCTGGCAGTGTGGGATAAATACCCGTCAGGCCAAGACCAAAACCCCATCGTCATTTTTAAATAAAGGTTATGAGATATTGGTTTCCCCAATTATTGCCATATTTTATCCTTGTAATCTGTCAGTTCACTCAAAGATCCTCTAACCCCCCTGTCAACCCGCCAGCTACGTACCGCCCGCCAGGTACTCTCTTTGGTCCCGTCCACTTCACAGAGCACCCCCCTAAAGCCCGAGTACAGAGACTATACCACTGACAACATACTAGCCTGGGACCCCTGGGCCAGAATCACTGAGAGAACCAGATATAACCGAGAAGGCCCTTGGTACATTACCAAACACGGCCTGTTCAGAGATAAATACAACTTCCTCCCTGCCTACCAAATAGACATGGAGCCACCTGTCACCCCCAAGCCAATGTCCGCCTCCACCGCCAAACTCCCGCTGGACCATACCAACAAGCTTTTCGGAATCATATAGATAACTCTCATGGGAGTAATAGATACTATTGTCCCCGCCGCCAGTCCGTGGTTGTGGTTGGGCAAGTCAATGTCCTACCTCATTAAGTTAGCACTAATCCTTTGGTGGGCCCTGCCCACCCAGTCCGCAACCTACCAGTTCCCAGGCGCTAGCAAGCCGGCCAGTCAGGGTTGGTTCCCTGACATAAATACTGTCATAACTGCTGTTTTAGCAGAGTTACAAGCGTAAAAATGATTGGAAACTAGATAATAATATTTATTGAGTTATGGATATTATATAGCTGGGGATGAATTGTGATAACAGAAACATGATTGTATTGATCATTCAGTTGTATTGGAAAGGAGTAGTGTGATCCTTCTACTGAGTGAAGTGCCAAATTGAGTTGTTCACTGTACTGAGATCTCCACTGGGTCTTGTTGCTGGATTAGATCATTTGAGTTGACTTACTCATCTGGCTTTAGGTCATGAGGAAGTTGGGTTGTGGGTTACAGAACTGCTTAGGTGGAACCTTACTGGGATCAAACCCCATTGTTTTGGCAATATTTATTTTTGAAAACAGCTGATATAACAAGAACCCAAATTTACATATACTTCAGTACCTAATATCATAACATCTATTATTATTCCCGCTCAGGAAAACAATTCCCTGGGAAATACCTCAATTAATGAGTAATAAGTGGCACTTTTATCATACACTCATGCTGATGGGGATGTTGAGCATATACTTCTGGGAAGTATAATAAACAAGATAAAGGGGAAAATTAGGAAGAGAATGATACTTTTTTGATAGGAATATAGGGTATTATATAGTATAATGGAAAGTCACATACTTTTCATGTAGGTCATGGTAGTCATAGGGCTTATCTGAGTAATTGTTCCTCTTAAGTCACGAGGCTTGTCCAAGTTGTGTTCTGCTGTAAGGTCTTGCCCAACAAGCGTGGTGTGGCGGGCGGGATGCCAAAAGAACAAAGCTGAGCTTTGCCTGCTTTGCCCTTTTACGGCATCCTGCCTGGGTATGTGTCTAGGTATCCTAGATGCAATCCTTTTTTTTGTTTTTTAAATCAATGGCCTTCTAAAATCTTTATCTTATATTCTAGTTAGTAAAAGGAAAGATGTTTCAGGCTGGCTGCCAAAAGAGCAAAGCTGTGCTACGTTCAGGTTCACTCTTTTACGGCAGCCCACTGGTTGTGTTTCCAGTTTATAGCTAATAATTAGCTTTATTTGATTTAGATATAATTATATATTGTTACAATCTTTTAGCCATGGTTAAAAGCTTAGCAGAAACTAATGAATATAAAGCCATGAGTGCTGGGTAGGGTACCAAAAGAGAACATTTGTGCCACACTTAGTGTTCTTTTGTACAGCTGCTCTCTGGTATCTTTCTGTTATCCTAGCATAAATGTGTTTTTATTAGTTCAGTAAAAAATCTAATTTTGTTCATTATTCTAGTTTTCCAAGATGATTTAGTGGCATACAAGGTTATAGTTATATTTATAAAAAATAGTTGTTTTGTTTTTACAACTTACATTAGAAATATAAGGAGATGTTATGCCACTATTTTTATTAAACTATCAGTAAGGACCTATTTTTTACTTTTATTATGGATAACACATTTGGCATATAAGAGATGGGAGATTGGATGATTCTTACATTATCCTGAAACTACAATTCTTTTGAAATAGTTTTTATTTTCAATAACAATTTATGAATTTCAAAGGACAAATCAACACATTTATAAAAATTATAATCATATTATATAAATATATATTTATCTCTGGCTTAGTTGATGTAGTCTGTAAGCTTTACCATATCATACAAAAATTTTAACTGAACATTTATTTCTGATTTAGTTTGTTATAAATTTTTTTTGAAATATTTTTACTCTATTATGCATCTTAAACAATTATTTTCTATGCCAGATATATACTATATATTAGCCTATACTTTTTTATTTTTAGCAGTATCTGAGTTACTAGTAGTTATTTTCTAAAACAATTTTTTTCTATTTTCCTGGGTTCAGTTCCTCTACTGTAAATTCAGAACCTGAACACAAAAATGCGGGATTGTCAAATCCTTGGTCCAAATTTTGAATCACTTTTGCAGGATAGCCTTTTTTAATTAAATTGAATTCTTTGTATTTTTATTTGAGTTTTTTAAAAATTGCGGGAACTCATAGACACTTTGCAAAGTTCAAGTCAAGCTGCATATTTCCAATGGACAAAATGAATTAACTGGAATCAGATTTGAAGCGTTCATATCCATCAACCGTTTTCATTAAGTTTACTATGTTTTTTCAAATTGCGGGATTGTCAAATCCAAGAACCAAATTTCAAATCACTTTTTAATGCCACTAGTAAACTCAGATATTAATTGCAGGAACTGGAATCCAAATTTAATGTACAGTAAGCACACTAGGAAACACAAACCCAAATCAAGAAGCTCCACCACAACTAAAATCACACTAAAATTTCAATATCAATAGCCATGTTTAGACATAAAAAGTGATTAAACTTTAAAATCATCCAAACCCAGAAAGTATACAATATTATTCACTTCAAATCACGGATATAGAAATTCTGTTACTATTCAAGGCTAACTCAAGAGAAAATAACTACTCACAACTCAACCAATAAATCCAAATAAATACATATTTAATCTAAAATATATTTTTTATTTTATTTTTATGGACCGTCAATCCCATTCCCAACCCGCTCCTGCACCAGCCCGCAGGGCAGCCTGTCCACGAGGGCGTCCCAGAGGGTCCAAGAACAGACCCAGAACCCAACTCAAGGGGAGTCATGCCAATACACAGGCCTCCCAAGGTGTCATTGCCAGCCAACCACCTCCCGCATCCCAAGCCCAATCAACCAGCCTGAATCCCAGACAGAAGCCACTTTCAAGGCCTGCTACCAAAGTCTCCTACACCAGGGTCACCAGGAACACTGAGGTTACTTACACCTCCACTGTATACCCAGTTATCACCCGGCCCCGCACTCTTGACCCAAGAGTTGCTACTTCCTGCCCTGCGTCTTTGACACCACCTATGAGCCATTGGCCACAACTGATGAGCCACCTGTGCCTGTGTCATATGCCACCATTGACGGCGCCACTGCAAGCAAGTGTGATCCCACCTTCTACACAAAGGTCCCCATCCCCTGTGTTGAGCCTGGTAGCCAGGATGCTGTGGTACCTGCCAAGGGCCGGTGTTGGTTGACAGATAGTGAGTGTAAAGCTCTCCTCAACTGCTTGAACGGGGGAATGGCAGTTCAGGATATTGCATCCCAATTTGGTGTCACAGCCAGGTAAATTGCCAACATCAACACCAAGTATGGAAATACCGGGCAAATTGCTGAATCCACCAAGGCAAAAAGACAGCCAAAACTCCTTCAGCCCATACACATTGGCGCAATCAAGCAGTGGGTAGCCAGGGATTGCCACCTGGACACACTTGCTGTCCAATCAATGCTCACCACAGAGTTCGGACTTTCTGTTTCTAAAACCCTTGTCTATAAAAAAATGGTTGATTTGGGCTTCTCCTGGAAGGTGCTTGGAATTTCTCCATACAATAGGAACAGTGAAAAGACCAACAAGGGTTGACGCATTTATGCCGAGACATATCTGGCACTAAAGGAGACTGGGAATGTCCAGTTCTTCTATATCAACAAATTGTTGTTTTCCTCCTCACTCAGGTCCAGGCATGGGTGGGTCAAGAAGTGGTCTGAGGACGGCGTAGCCCATTGTGCAGCTGTCTTTTCCCAGACCTATTCAATGGTTGCGCTTCTTGGTCCTCGTGGGTTAGATCAATACCAGATGATTAAAGGCTCCCATAACAGTGGGACCTTTCTTGATTTTCTCCAAGCTGTCAAGGAGTACCTTCAGATAAATTATAGTGGCACAACCAATGTTGTTGTGCTTGATAATGTTGGGCTCCACAAAGTGGATCTGGTTGTGTCTGAGTTCCCCCTATTGACAAGAATAGCCACTCCTCCAGCCACCACCTTGCTGATTGTCCAATGAGACTTCTCTTCCTCCCGCCATATTCCCCATTTCTGAATCCAATTGAGGAGAACTTTGGGTGGATCAAGAATAAGGTGAAACAAGGCCTCCCTCAGGACACCAAGGATCTATTCAACATTCTTGAGATCAGTCAATTTGCAATGCCACCCAATGTGGTGGCAGCTTTCTACGAGCACTCGGAATCATTCCTCTCAAAAGCTCTGGCCTCCGAGCCAATCAGATAAATGGGCACTCCAGGTTTTATTTGTTTTTATACTTATTTAGTTTATTTTTATTAGGACTCAAAAATAATTATTTATATATAATAATGTGACGTTTGATTGTATTATAGACACATAAGAGTATGTAGAAAAGGTAAGTAAAATTAATTATACTAGATATAGAGATATGTATTTTTTATTATACTGTAAATTCAGAACCTGAACGTAAAAATGCGGGATTGTCAAATCTTTGGTCCAAATTTTGAATCACTTTTGCAGGATAGCCTTTTTTTAATTAAATTAATTTTTTGAGTATTTATTTGAATTTTTAAAAATGCGGGAACTCATAGACACTTTGCAAAGTTCAAGTCAAACTTCATATTTCCAATGGACAAAATGAATTAACTGGAATCAGATTTGAAGCGTTCAAATCCATCAACCATTTTCATTAAGTTTACTATGTTTTTTGGAATTGCAGGATTGTCAAATCCAAGAACCAAATTTCAAATCACTTTTGAATGCCACTAGTAAACTCAAATAATAATTGCGGGAACTGGAATCCAAATTTAATGTACAGTAAGTAACTAGGACAAATCAACCCAAATCAAGAAGCTCCACTCTGGATAAAATCAAATGAAAAATCCAATCTCAACAGCCATGTTTAGACATGAAATTAAGTGAAATGAAAAATTGTATAAACTGGAAATGATGCAATATTCTGCACTTTAAATCACTAATATAGCGACCATAAACCATATAATGATATATGAGCTGCCCTCCTGATGACGCAGAAATTTTTTAAAAGTTTTATGGCCCCTGGCTACCCCAGGGGCCATAAAACTTAGAAAAAATCCCAAGGAAGAAGGAGAGGAGAGAAATATAAACCATCAGTTACCTGCACTATGTATTCATGTATTGCTATTAAGGATACTTGATTACAGTAGATTTTAGAAAATGCTAATAATAAAGTAGAATTATATATTACAATCTATCTTATCACGTTGTCTTTCCTTTGGTGTGTTCATAATGTGCTTGCAATTAATTGGACAGCTTCACCTCCAGTTGCCTTGGCAATAGGAAATCAAGCCGCCTCTGCAACCACAGTTGGTATCGGGGAGGCGGCTTGATTTCCTATCGCCAAGGCGACTGGAGGTGAAACCATCCAATTAAATGCAAACACCTTATCAACAGCAAATGAACTATCAACACACCAAGGAAAAGGCAACATGGTAAAAACAGATTGTAATATATAATTATATTTTATTATTAGTATTTTCTGAAATCTACTGTAATCAAGCATCTAAATTTTAGCCAACCTAAAATGGAATAGGGTGATTTTTGAGAATGCCTATGATTCCTAAAAGAATCAGCACAAATACACTCTAGATCTTTAACATCCTTTTTAAGACACCCATAAATTATATTTATTTCAAATTCCTTGCAATTATGATTTGAAACTTGGTTCTTGGATTTGACAATCCCGCAATTTCAGATTTGTTAATTTTTACATGATGCCTATGATTCAATTGAAATACAGAAAATCTCAAATTGTACATAAGAATCCCGCATTTCTGATTCATGTATCCCACATTTGTTTGCTGAGTTTTGTCTTTTGTTAGTTGAGTTATCTGCTCAAGAGATTCAAAATTTGCCAATTTAAATAAACCAAAAAAAATCAAAATAAATGGTTGATTTTATTAAATATTTTATTTTTCACTTAGCTGAGTTGCCTACAAAAGTGATTTGAAATTTGGACCAAGGATTTGACAATCCTGCATTTTTACGTTCAGGTTCTGAATTT